>LPNX010848622.1:291319-314425 GCA_001517045.1 Pseudotsuga menziesii
AAATAATTTAGGGTGTGTTTCATTGGTAACACATTGCTATGGTTAGAGGTAGGTCATGGGATCAAATCCTCTTGATCAACTTTTCCCCCATTTTCACCAAATGCAATATGATTTAAGTTTATAATTATTTTCCTTACTATTAATCATAAGAAGTACTTATGGTATAGTGGTAAGGTTGTTAGGATAATGGGCATGAGGTTGAAGGTTCAATCCTCCCAAATTACTTAATTTAAAAAAAAAACTATTGAGTTTTAAATTTGCATAGAATTAAGTCTATGCTTTTTTTTTAAATTTCATAGTTTTCACTGTATTGTGTTTTTGTGTAGCTATTATTACTTCAACACATGAATTTTAGTGTAGATTTCATTGCTTAAAAAATTAGTGTATATATGATGATTGTCATTTTCTATGTACAGAGTCTGACCTAAAAATGGAAGATGCTATGAGACAAATAAGAGAGGGACAAAAAGTACAAAACACTGAACGTCAAGAAGCATATCAAGGAAGAAAATCTAACGAAATGATATCATAAGAAGGAGAAGAACGAAATAAAGAACATACATCTCGACAAACAAAATATCGAACAAGAAAATTGGACGGATTGACAACACAAGAACGAGAAGAACAAAGAAAATGAAACGCTGATTGACAAAGATCATATCAAGAGAGAAAGTCGAAGCAATTGGAAGAAGCAAGAAATCAATTTGTAGAACAACAAAAAAATAAGAATGTCGAACGACAAAGACAAAATTCAACCAATATACCAGTGGAAGCAACTGTGGAAGATTCTCAACGTGTAACGATAAGAGAGCAAAGTGTTGATGGCATGGTCCAATTTCAAGTTGTTCCAATTACTAATATGATCCCAAATGCAAATCGACAAAAATAATATCGAAAAAAAAGTGGACCGAATTGACAGCACAAAAACGAGAAGAACAAAGAAAATGAAATGCTGATCGAGAAAGAGAATATCGAGAGAGAAGGTCGAAGCAATTGGACGAAGCAAGAATTTTTTTTATAGAACAACAAAAAAATCATAATGTTGAACGGGAAATACAAAATTCAACCAACATACCAGTGGAACCTACTGTGGAATATGCTGAACGTCTAATGGTCAGCGATCAACGTGTTGATGACATGGTCTAGTTTCAAGCAGGTCCAGTTACTAATATGATCCCAAATTCAGATTGAAAAAAAGAATATAAAAAAAAAAAGTTGCATTAATTGACGATACAAGAACGAGAAGAACAAAGAAAATGAAACGCTGATCATCAAAGAGCGTATCGAGAGAGAAAGTTGAAGCAATTGGAAGAAGCTAGAAATCAATCTGCAGAACAACAAAAGAAATAAAATGTCAAACGACAAAGACAAATTTAAGCCAATATACCAATGGAACCAACTCTGGAAAATGCCTAACATGTAATTGTCAACGAGCAATGTGTTGATGACATGGTCCAATTTCAAGTAGTTCCAATAACTAATATGATCACAAATGCAGACTGACAAAAAGAATATCAAAAAAGAAAGTTGACCAAATTGACAGCACAAGAACAAGAAGAACAAAGAAAATGAAACGCTGAGCGACAAAAAACATATCGAGAGAGAAAGTTGAAGCAATTGGAAGAACACAAAAGTCTAAATGGGGATGCTCAACGTGGAACAATCAGAGAGAAAGGTGTTGAAATGGATGATAATATATCGGTATCATTTGAAGAAATGTATACTAGACATCGCAAATTTCATGAACGAATTGATCGATTAGCAGAAGTTCAAATGTGTCATGTCTGCCTTGAGTCATATGCTAGAATACAAGTACATAATACAAGTACAGGTCAAATGTGCATGCGATGTCTATGAGAGGGATCTAATCATAGATTCTCAGCTACTAACCACATGGATCTAGGAACTCAATCTCACATCCTTGAAGATCTCACACAAGTTGAAGAGATGTTGATAGCAAGTGCAAGTCCAATATTGCAGGTGATGCATTCAATAGGTGGACAATACAAATATCGAGGACACACCATTATTTTTCCATAGGAGATTAAATATGTCGTCAAGAAATTGCCACGACATATTAACAACTTGGACGTAATGGTCGTTGTGCGAAAAAAAGGACGCCAAGGATCCAGTTATGATTTCACTGTTAGAAAAAAAAGAGTTATGGATGCATTATTATATAAAATTCATAATGATCCATATTATCGAGATATTCGAGTGGATTCTGACACAGTAGAAGAGTTACCTGAAAATGCAACAGATATCTCACATATGCTTAATTCTGTTACTCTTCTCGATATTGATGAGGACACATAATTTGCAATGTTGGAAGGGATACCAGGAGTTAATGATATGTTAGATGGTTTACAAAAAAATTCTTTTGCATCAAGGCTTCCAAGTGCACCATGAGAGATAGAAATTATTATAGCATGGGAAAATAATCCAAATCCGGATGAAAGTAACACAAATGAAGAATTGGCTAATGTGCTTAACTGGCCAGGAATTGGCTCATCTCCGATTAACGAGTATAACACTATTGGATTATTTGATATGGAATTTCCATCATTGTTCCCTAAAGGAGAGGCAGATTGGTTACAACTGCGAAGGAGAAATGTCCATCTACATGAGTACGCAAAACATCTTCTCAAATATCATGATAACAGATTTGGAAGGCACCCTCGCTTCAGATATTTTTTACTAAATATCATAATGAGACATCATGCTCAAGCTTCCTCAACTGTTTTTGTTAAGAAAAATATTAGTGAACTACCCACAACAATGGAAGAGTTACGACAACATTTACAAAATCTTCCAGATTCAAGACTAGGAGAAAGATTAATGAGATTTAGAATGGTATTAAGAGGTACACGTGCATATTGGAGAAAGTGTCGTCAAGAGTTATCCGACTTGATTCAACAGATAGGTTGTCTGACAATATTCTTCACACTAAGTGCAGTGGATATGCAGTGGCCTGATTTGCATAAATTAATGCCAGGCACAAGTCCTACAGATCCACGTGAAGCGAAAAAATGGTGACGTCAAAATGTAATTGATAATCCACACATCATAGCACATTATATGCACTTGAGACATTCAATGTTTCGAGAAGAGGTTTTTGAACATTTTCATAAAGCTACAGATTATTGGAGTCATTATGAATGGAAACATCGTGGATATCCTCATCTCCATGGGTTTCTTTGGTTAAAAAATTCTCCCAACATGGACACTTTGATATGGGATGATCCTATAGAAGTTATATCTGCAAAAAAATATTTCGACAAATGTGTGCATGCAATAAATCCACATGAGGGACATCAACATAAGATTCAAATTGGAGTTAATGTAGATGAGCATCCTTCTGTAAAAGACATAAAACAAATATTTCAATTAGATCCAATGATTGATTATGAAGAACTTCTTAATTGTGTCGAGAGGCATATTACTTGCAATAAGAAAAGTTGTCTTCAAAAGAAGGGAGGAAAAATGGTTTGTCGGCACCACGCACCATGGGATCTATGTGACCATTTTAAACTTTACATTGATGAACAAGGAGAAAAAAAGTATGAAACTAGAAGAAATGATGATAGAGTGAATACACACAATCGTGAAACATTGATGATGTGGAGGGCTAATATAGATTGGCAGCGTGTATTTTCCAAGCGCGTGGTTATTAATTACAGAGCGAAATACGCTACTAAATCTGAAAAAGGATCTGAAACTATCCACAATATGTTAATGCGGGTCTCTTCTATCCAGAATCCAAATGAACCCACAGCACGTGCATATAAAAGTTTGTTGTGTGAATCCATTATTGATAGGGACATTGGTGCACATGAGACATGTCATTTGCTTCTAGAGCTTCCTCTTTTAGAATGTAGCCGTCATTTTGTGGTTCTAAATGTTGGTATGAAGGTTTTCAAACAAGTACAAGTTGATACATATAATGCCGACAACGATAATTCTTTGATTGATGCATATACTAAGCGACCTAAGAATATGGAAGAACTTACATTGATAGATGTTGCAAAATACTGGTCATATGACAAATGTCGATAGGGGGAAAAATGGTTACAATGAAGGAATGCATCTATTGTACGTGTATTTCCTAGATTTAACTCTATCCCTGATAAAAATGATGAGAAGATATAGGCCACACATATGATGAAATAGTAGAGAATTGGAAGAATTTGCAGTATATACCTTGGCATGTTGAGCCCTAAACTATCCCATTACGACCAGTATTGCTACATCTGTAAGAACCAACTATTCTATAGAAGGAGATGAAGAAGGGTTGGAACTTGAATTACTAATAGCCATAGGAGCAAGGGTAATGTTGACATCAAACCTATGGACTAATGCAGGACTCGTCAATGGTGCTCTTGGAGTTATACAACAAATTGTATATAACCCTGGAAGTTCACCTCCAGAACCACCCATGTATGTTTTAATAAAATTCAATAATTATGTGGGGGTACCATGGGATGAATCGTTTCCTCAAGTGGTTCCTATTACATCTATCGAAAGAGGTAATAAAAAACAACTTCCATTGAAACTCGCTTCGGGTTTAACAATCCATAAGTCACAAGGATTGACATTGGACAAAGCTACTATTAATATTGGAAAGCAAGAGAGACAGGGTATGACATTTATAGAAATATCTCGAGTTAAAGATTTGGCAGGTCTACGATTTCAACCTCCCTTCTCATTTGATCGATATGAGAAGATGTCAAAATTGTTGGGTGTGAAGAAAAGAAAAGATGAAGAATATATATTGAGAATGATCATGATGTGAACCCTATTTTCATTTATTTAATCCTTAAAAAATTATTGTCTCTATTTTCCAGTTTAACGATTTGTTCAATCCTTATTACTTATTACTTACATTGAGATAATCCTCACAATTCTATCTATGTTTTCAACTTAACATGTTCCTTACAATATTGATCAAACTCCAGTTTTTTGTCATCGCCCATGACTTAAACTGGCCTAGATCCAAATCCTAGGCTCTATCAAGTGCCGAGAGGGATCAAATATCCCGAGGTGCAAACCTATTCTTAGGTATTGCACTCAAGGAGGTTTGCACCTCAGGAGATTTGATCCCTCTCGGTGCTTGATAGAGCCTAGGATTTCGATCTAGGATAGTTTACACACACACACACACACACACACACACACACACAACTAAACATTAATATAATATAAACACACAAAAATTCTAAACCACCTACATACATATAGAGAAAATATAAATGTTAATATAATTATATATAAACCCATAAAAAAAATTAATATATGTGTTTGTGTGTGACATAATTTTGATTAATTGCCACGATTGATATTACATTACCCATTACAAAACATAATTTGTTTGGAAAGCGCCATTTGGTCATTGTCTGGTGCCCCAATTGTGGCCACTTGGGGGAATACTGACCATCCTTAATATGTTATTATGGTTCGATGTGGAAGAGTTGGGTTAGGTTCCTCCGAAACTACACAGAGTTTGATGCAGGCATCACCGACTATGTTGAGAAGAGTTTTCATGGAGAGACCATCAATGGAGTTTATTTACTAGTGTTTCAGTCATAAAACCACCATTGATTGGCACAAAATTTTTCCTTGGAGGGATGGGGGGATTTTATTTTGGCTGGGAAGGAATTACATAGGTTGAAAGTAGTGTGAAATCGGTTGAATGGGGCATGAAATCAGCATGTAGGGAATTAAATAGCTCATGTCGGCTCAAAAATTGTAGTTGGGGTTTGTCCAATTCACATTTATATATTTGGACATGTTACAATGGATAAAAAGACAACACTGGATAGAACTTGTAGGCTCCCGAAGAGGTGTGCACATGATTCTCTAGCATGAGAGATTTCTATGGTAGTGGAGTTGAAAACTACATTTCCTTATGAGGTAAGAAAATTCCCTGTTTCTTCTCCCCTTTCTCATGTTCCTTGGAAGTTGTATTCTCTATGTACCTTGGGATATATATTCTCTATGGATGTGGATCTTACAATGAAATGTTAATTTGGTTAAATTGAAGCCTACATTTCAGAGTTTGTACTAATATTTTCATAGTTTGTAGTTAAATGAAGCCTAATTTTCAAAGTTGGTAGTAAAATGTTATTCCGGACTTAAGGTTATATTCCTCTTGATTTTATATGGTTTTGTGCATTTTTATCTTCCTACTCTACATTCCCATCTTCAAATCTATTTTAGATAGTGATAGGTAAAGGTACCCAATGGAAAGGAATTGTGTGGTTGTGGTTGGGATTCTATTGGTAGTAATATTTTTTTCCCTCTCAAGGATCATAATCGAACCTCCCCTTCCTTCCTAGGCTAATCATCCATCCTATGCAATCAATTTTTCCTCTTTGTTCATGGTCAGTATTTATGGGTGTGACCAACAATAGTGCTTTAGAAAAACTTTGACCCCTATTTTTTTACAATTTTTTTCCTTTGGATATTTCCCAAACATGGTGTCCTTTACAAAAGTATAGAATAGGAGGAAGAACTAGGAGAGGGTTTGAGATTATGCTTCCTTAGAGAGTTGATCTTTATCATGCCAATTTGGGTTGATCCCTAGATCACCTTTTCAAGATGGATTTGAACTTTTATTCTCAAAATATCTTAACAATAGTTAGAAATTAAAAAAAATGATTTTAAGAAAAGAATTTAGTACGGATTAGGGAAATCCCCTTGGCATGGAAAATCAGTAGCCCAGAATAAGGAATAACTTATATTGAGGTGACACTATGAAGCAAGCTATGCAAAACACTAATGGATTCTCCACTTTCACTATATTCCTAGAGAGGGGGAGGTCTAGGAATTATAGTGGGTGTGCTACTCGAATCTTATTTCTCTATGTATCTAGGGGGAACATTTAGGGGGGAAACAATAGGGTAGTGGTCATGGAAATCCATGTGGTAGTTATATATTAGCATGCTTGAGAATGGTCCCTTTCAGTAAAGTGGACTAGCAAGATGATCCAACGGATCGCTATTCGACGAAGAATTAATCCCCACTTCAACAAACTATACAGTGCTATGGTGAAAGAATTAGAGTAGGGAGAATTATTTTTTTCAAATGATCAACATTATCATCATCATCATATGATAAAATTGACAAAAAAGGGTCTAGAAAGAAATGGTTAGAAAATGAATCCATAATGTCAAGGTCCAACGTTTAAGGGAAATACCAAAGCATGAAAAGAATCCAAATCTTAGGTAATATCCACTGAGAAATAATTTAGACTCAATGAATTCCTATCAAATATGCTAGAATTGCATTTACAATATAAATAGGTGAGCATCACTATTATGGAAACATCATAGCAAAGTAAAACTAATGCCAAGCTACCCTGTAAACAATCTTTAGATAGACTATCATATAATTTAAGGGATTCTAAATTTAACAAACCTGACCAATGGTCCCTCTAGCGCTAAATGAAGAGAAGAATTCAAACCTACAGTGAATTGGATTTCATCAGGATTTCACTCACATCTCCAAGAATTAACTTACCTTCTATTTAATCAGTGAAATGAATGAGGATCGCTAAATCTAGATCGATGGTGGACTTCAAATAGAAAAAAACATATTTTAAATAATTTTTTTGCACATTAGAAATTTCTTTGTCCACACTAGTTCACACAGGGAAATAACTGACAACCGTTGATCTTCTATGGAGATCAACCTCATCCGTTGGTCTCGATCTCCTTTACAGTGATTAGTTTCCAATTTCGCAGCCAATTCACCTTTTTATCCTTCTCGCTATTTACTCAACTAAATTCATTCTAGTCATTGATCTTCGACACCTTCATATCTCCGCCACACGATCTACAATCATGAGGATGATTTAATTTAGGCATTTATGGGTTATCTCAGGTGTCACTCCAATCTGCGAAATCAACTTTTAGCCTTGGATTTTCTCCTACCATGATCTAAACCATCTAATCCTACATAGACTTAAATCTTATTTATCATCAATCCTTGCAGTGATTGATTGTTGATCTAGAAACCTGTAACATGGTTATTCTGAACATATTTCATTCATGAAATCCTCAATGGATTATTAATATAACTCTCATTTGATTGATCATATAATCGATCAGTCAATCTCTATTCCTATCCCTCTCCGAAGCCTAATTCACACATAGGACTATCAATTATTAACAGATATTTAATCAAGCGTTCATACATATGCTCATGAAAAGACACACTCAAGCAGAGGTATAATTTCACACGGAGATTATGCCAAAATAGGCTTTTCTTCATTCACACGATGAAACTATACATACAAATTTGTCTCGGGACCTATGTTCTGATCTCTTTAGCCTAATACATCTTTAATTGGCCTCTTCTCCGATTCCTACAAGCCCTACTGACCTCTGTATCTCTATTTCTACTACTCCTATCCTCTCTATGTTCTATTCTTCTGTCATGTATTCCTTGTAGTCTTACATATTTATACTCAACAGGATTTATGGACCATTCTAGTTCAGATCCTCAATATACTCAACAATATGCTAACCTCTTATATGACTCACTGCCATTAATTTAGGACTTTGTTACATGATTCATCACTCACCTAGTGACTCAACCAATGACTCATCATCCATCTAGAATCACATAAAAACATATATTTATTTACAAAATAGTTTAAGGACCAATGAAATGAAGACCTCTTCTAGGTTTGATCCAACAATTAGATTGGAATTTGAATGGAGAGCAGGATGCTCTTGCATTAGACACCCCAGGAAGAAAGAAATATGACCTTCGGGTCATAACCTTCCATATTCAGTATGCCTTGATCCAAAACCTTGTGTTTTAGCTGATCATCCATCTCATCATGTTGTTCTGTCTTTGTCAACTTCAATTATCCTAGTTTCCAAATTTTCTGTTATAATGCTCCACTAGCCTTGCTTCTGCAATCTTCTTCTGTTATTTGTCCCCTACTACTATTTTTTCTACTTTATATGCTGGTGTAAATATTCAATCTTTTGTCATTCCTTCTCTAAGACATATTCACCATCAGTATCCTTAGTTCTTCAATCTCCGTGTCCAATCTATCCTTTGGTTGGCACACCTGCATCTTCTTTTTCTGAAACTGTTGTTGTTCTCTTGACTCTTTGTCGCTATCCACTAAATTATAAAATAATTCATTGTTTTAACCTTCTATCTGATCTTTTCCAATGCTATCATTGAACAGTTCCATGATTGCATGCATTAAGTAGTCATCATTATCAATCCTTGGATTGATTAACCAATCTTCTAACATTTCTAACTATTCATCATATTTTCCGAGGTTAGAAAATATTTCTTTGTCTCCATTTGCCAACTTTGCAACAACAAATTACTTTATATACTGATCACCCTTTTGAGACAATAAAGTCTCCTCCTTTGTTATAACAAATTTCTTCCCCTATCTGTCAGCAACATCGCTATCCAAATATGTAAGTGTTCTCTTTTGTTTATCTCCATGAGACCATGTCATCTCTTCCTTTAATCCTAGAACAAACTTATTTCTTTGGTCCATGTCAAGAATACATGGATACTCTCCCTCTTCTTCATTCACCTCTGGGAGAACCTCACAAGGTACACCACGTGTTATTTCTGCATATATATACAATTCATTAATTTCAATAATATTGAAATTTTTATCTCCCATTGACCATCTTATCAGCATATTCTTTTGCTGATATGAAATGTCCCAAGAGTTCATAAGAATTTCAGCTAGTCCCTCTCCTGCACCATCTTTTTCTTAGATGATTTTATGTTCTCCTTCACAATAGTGAACATATTCTTCTTTCAATGGTCCACTTCTGATCTTTCCTTTCTTCCCAAAAGCATCCATCCTATGCTTCACAACTCGCATAAGCACATCATTTAAGTGTTCTTCAATACCTATATTCATACACCAATAATTAGTTTAAAAAACATGAGACTCTGAAGTCCCTGTTGATATTTTCTTTGACATCCTCTTGTGGTGTTGGTCTGAACACAACATCATATCCCTTTCACCATCACCTATTTCTTCAGCAGTATGAGCTATAAGCTGTATAAAATATTCATATGGTACCCTTTCATCTTTTATTACAATAGAATCATGTCTTGTTGTTATGATTTTGGAAAGCATATCTTATTTTCGTCCAGACTTCATGACAATCCAAGGTGACTGCTCAACTTTTTCCTTCATTAGAATGTAATTATGATTTTTCCATGTAGAAATTTTTTTACACATTTCTTTTTCTTCCTTCATCTTCTTATTATATTCAATTGATTGTGTGCCTCCATCAAGAAACTTGTCAATTATTTCCTTTTGCTGCAATACTTCAGACCTTTATTCATTTGAGAGGCTTTCTTCATCATATTTGACTTCATCAAGATTCAATACAGTTTCAAATGACTTCCCATCATCTGCAACAAAACCTATAATCACAAACAAATCATCAGTCTCAAAAACATAAGAATTTTGGTCTCATTCGGCCTCACAGCCATATCCTCCATAAGTTGATCTGTAATCTTTACATAATTCATGAGACTCTCATTTGGTCTCTCTTTTTCTGCTTCATCATCCTCTCCAATTAAAGGACCATGTTCAAGTTCACAATATGAAAACCGATCTTAGATTCAACTTCTCTAAGTTCTTTCTTCAATCCAACAAACATCTTTTGCTGTAGCTTCACCTATAGGGAATGCCATCTTAACTCTCTTTTCATGACCCAACCATACCTATGGTTTTCTTCTTCAGTAGTTGTCTGCATATGCTTCTCAAAGCACAAAATGTCTCTTTCTAACTCTATCAATTCTCTATTACATCCTCTCTTCTTTCTTCTATTGTGGATTTTCTATGAACCCCTGTAATGACCTTCACTAGTCATTGTTTCTGTCTCCTTCTCCTCTTTTGTAAACTTCATCCTATTCACTTGTGGATTTTAACTAAGAATTCACCTTCAACAAGTCTCCATACTTTTATACTATACCTCAAGAATCTATCTCTCCTTGAGATTGTCCTTTCCTTATATCTGGTCCTCTCACTAGAACCTTTTGAGAATCTCCTTTGCTCTTCTTTCCTTCTGCAGGTCCACTCCTATTTTTGAGAACAAGCACTAGTCCTCTCTTGTCCAATCCCTGTTGGATTTCTAGGTTCATCCACTGCTTTCCTTTTCCTCTAAGAGTGCATAACCTCTCTATCAAGAATACATTTATCCTTGATATATCTCCTCTAGCTGACAGTTGTTATCTATCAATTTCCCCTTCTCAAGAACTTCTATGTTCTTTGTTTCTAATAAATTCATATAAGTAGAGTTAAAATACAAACATCAAACAACCCATACCTTCAGAATTTTCACTTGTACAGTTGGATGAAAGTATCTCCAATGCTATGTTCAAAAGATATTCTTCTTCAGGAACAAACTTGTTCTCTTACAATTATCCAAGATACCTGTTATCTTCAAAGATCGTCTTCCTGATCTTTTTCATCCACACTTTTCATTCTTGTCTTTGGTTTATAGCTAGTGTCTTCAATTTCTTAGAAAAATCCTATACTCCTCCTCTACAATATCTTCTATGATCACTTGCACAAGATTGAGCATAACACACTCACAATTATCAGTCTTCAATTTCAATAACAATTTCAAGAAATTCTTTGCCTTTTCTTTCTTCAATTGCTCAAGAGTAGTTTGACTCAATACTCTTTTCATGCATCATAGCTCCATGCTTGTACTTATCCAATCCTCCCAAGTATTTCTTCTACACTCTCCTATGGCTAATCATCAAATTTAATAACACACACTATGTCTGTAATTTAAATCAATTCTGAATACTCTCACCTCACTAAACTTCTCAACACAATTGTTAGTCTTCAATTTAAAATGAATTGAAATAATAAATTGATTTACCTCTTTGCTCTTATAATCATTACCTCAAGTCCTTGTTATGATCTGATATCACTTTAATTCCAGGCTCCCCTGTATACAATAATTAGATAGACTGTCATACGATTCAATCGATTCTAACTTTAGCAAAACTGCTAAATTTAACCAACCTGACCAATGGTCCCTCCAATGCTCAATGAAGAGATGAATTCAAACCTTTGGTGAATTTTTTTTCATAAGGATTTCACTCCCATCTTTAGCAATTAACTTAACTTCTAGTTAATCAATGAAATGAATGAGGATCGTCGGATCTAGATTGATGATGGACTTCAAATAGAAAAAAAGCATATTTTAAAGAAATTTTGTGTACATTAGAAATTTCTTTGTCCACGCTAGTTCTCCCACCGAAATCACAAACAATCATTGATCTGCTTCGGGGATCAACCTCATCTATTGATATCGATCTCCTTTACAACGTCTAGTTTCCAATTTCGCAACCAATTCACCTTTTTATCCTTGCCACTATTTACTCGATGAAATTCATTCTAGTCGTTGATCTTTGGCACCTTCAGATATTCAACACCCGATCTACAATCATGATGATGATTTAATTTAGGCATTGCTGGGTTATCTCAAGCGTAACTCTAATCTACAAAATCAACTTTCAGCCTTGGATTTTCTCCTACCACGATCTAACCCATCTAAGCATGCACCAACTTAAATATTGTTTATCATCGAACCTTGTAATGATCAATCGTTGATCCAACAACCTTTAACAAGGTTATTCAAGACATATTTCATTCATGAAATCCTCAATGTATTATTAATCTAACTCTCATTTGATTGATCAGAGAATCGATCAATCAATATCGGTTCCTCTCCCTCTTTGAAGCCTAATTCACACACAGGCTTATCAATTATTAACAGATATTTAATCAAGCATTCATACATATGCTCATAAAAACACACATTCAAGTAGAGTTATAATTTCATGCAAAGTTTATGCCAAAACAGGATTTTCTTCATTCACACAATGAAACTGTACATACAAATTTTTCTGAGAACCTATGTTCTGATCTCCTATAGGACCTACTGACCTTTGTATCTCTGTCTCTACTACTCCTATCCTCTATGTCTTATAATGCTCTGTCCTCTATGCCTTGTAGGCTTACATATTAATACACAACGAGATTATGAACCATTCTCGTTCAGATCCTCAATATACTAAACAACATGCTGACCTATCCTATGGATCACTACCATTAATTTAGAACTTTGTTACATGATTGATCACTCACCTAGTAACTCAACCAATGACTCATCATCCATCTACAACTAGCCTAGATCCAAATCCTAGGCTCTATCAAGCACCGAGAAGGATCAAATCTCCCGAGGTACAAACCTCCTTGAGTGCAATACCTGAGAAGAGGTTTGCACCTTGGGAGATTTTATCCCTCTCGGTGCTTGATAGATCCTAGGATTTGGATCTAGGCTGGTTTCAGTTGTGGGCGGTGACAAAAAACTGGAGTTTGATCAGCATTGTAAGGAACATGTTAAGTCAAAAACAAAGATAGAATTGTGAGGATTATCTCAATGTAAGTAATAAGTAACGAGGATTGAATAAATTGTTAAACTAGAAAATAGAGACAATAATTTTTTAAGGATTAAATAAATGAAAATAGGGTTCACATCGTGATCATTCTCAATCTATCTTCTTCATCTTTTCTTATCTTCACACCCGACAATTTTGACATCTTCTCATATCGATCAAATGAGAAGGGAGGTTGAAATCGTAGACCTTCCAAATATTTAACTTGAGATATTGCTGTAAATGTCATACCCTATCTCTCTTGCTTTCCAATATTAATAGTAGCTTTGTCTAATGTCAATCCTTGTGACTTATGGATTGTTAAACCCCAAGCGAGTTTCAATGGAAGTTGTTTTTTATTACCTCTTTCGATATATGTAATAGGAACCGCTTGAGGAAACGATTCATCCCATGGTACCCCCACATAATTATCGAGTTTTATTAAAACATGCATGGGTGGTTTTGGAGGTGAACTTCCAGGGTTATATACAATTTGTTGTATAACTCCAAGAGAACCATTGATGAGTCCTGCATCAGTCCATAGGTTTGATGTCAACATTACCCTTGCTCCTATGGCTATCAGTAATTCAAGTTCCAACCCTTGTTCATCTCCTTCTGTAGAATAATTGGTTCTTACAGATGTAGCAATACTGATCGCAATGGGACAATTGAGGCCTCTTATTAAATTCTTGTTAGGATAGTTTACATCATCATTTGTCACAAATAAATGTATCACCTTATCGAATGAATTTTTCATTGAATCATCCAAGGAAGTATCTGTACGAGTCATCAACAATTTCCAATCCTCAATTGTTGGAACTGCATCTCGAATATTCATTAGCAAATTACGAAAAGATATTTCTTCATTTCTTTGTCCGTTCTGTCGAAACACAATATCGAGGGTCACAACTGTTGTGAATGTGTTCCACAATTCTTTTGCAATACCTTTCGATGCATATAAAGGCTTATACATGATAGGTGGTAATTTTCCCAAATCACCGACTAAGATAATTGATCTTCCACCAAAAGGTATAGTAGCATTTTCTAGGAAGGCTTGGCGAAGTCTTGAATCTATTCTGATTAATAGATTTTTTCCAATAAAACTCATTTCATCGATCAAAATATATTTAACAGACCTCAACTCTTCTTGTAAGTTAATTAAACTTGGTCCTCATAAAGGATTAATTACCTTGATCAGTATATGTAGTGCAGAATGAACTATTGTTGCAGATATGTTGAAAGCTGGCACCCTTGTAGGAGCTAGAAGAAGTAATTGACTTTTCCCTGGATGCGAGAGATTTGCAAGTGTATTTTTAATGGATCCAATCAAGTATGACTTTCCTGTACCCGCAGTTCCGTGGATTATCATGCGTAGTGGATCAACACCTATTCTATAATGCTCAAGGATAACATTGTATGCGATTCTTTGCTTATTCCCCCAAACTATCAATCAAGTAAGACTTTGGATGTTGATTAGTAGAAATCTTTTTCAATTTTCTCATTTCAGAGATGAAATGAATTGCACGACTGGAGGTATCATCATCTACAAAACCAGTGTTCCAATCATTCATATGATCAAGATCCCTATGTCCAAGCATATCAAACTCATTATATCTTATAAATTGATTTTTATATAATCCACATATGATTTCCCATTCATGTTTCCTAGAATCTCTTTGTAGATTTGGATGTTCTTCTTCTATGTCAGATTCAACTCGAGCATCTGTAGGCACAGGTTTATGATCAACATGCCAAGGTATATACTGCAAATTCTGCCAATTCTAAACTATTTCATCATATGTGTAGCCTATATATTTTCGAAAGTCACGAAATCTCTTGTACAAAATCAACTCGGACCAACAAAATTCAACAAACTTCTCATCATTTTTATCAGGAATAGAGTTAAATCTAGGAAATACACGTACAATAGATGCATTCCTTCGTTGTAACCATTTTTCCCCTCGTCGATGTTTGTCATATGACTAGTATTTTGCAACATCTATAAATGTAAGTTATTTCATATTCTTAGGTCGCTTAGTATATGCATCAATCAAAGAATTATCGTTGTCAGAATTATATGTATCAACTTGTACTTGTTTGAAAACCTTCATACCAACATTTAGAACTACAAAACGATGGCTACATTCTGAAAGAGGAAGCTCTAGAAGAAAATGTCATGTCTCTTGTGCACCAATGTCCCTATCAATAATGGATACACACAACAAACTTTTATATGCATGTGCTACGGGTTCATTTGGTTTCTGGATAGAAGAGACCCGCATTAACATATTGTGGAAAGTTTCAGATCCTTTTTCAGATTTAGCAGCGTATTTCACTATGTAATTAATAACCACGCGCTTGGAAAGTTCAGGCTGCCAATCTATATTAGCCCTCCACGTCATCAATGTTTCACGATTTTGTGTATTCACTCTCTCATCATTTCTTCTAGGTTCATACTTTTTTTCTCCTTATTCATCAATGTAAAGTTTTGAATGGTCACATAGATCCCAGGTGCATGGTATCAACAAACCATTTTTCCTCCCTTCTTTTGAAGACAACTTTTCTCATTGCAAGTAATATGCCGCTCGACACAGTTAAGAAGTTCTTCATAACCAATCATTGGATCTGATTGAAATATTTGTTTTGTGTCTTTTATAGAAGGATGATCATCTACATTAACTCCAATTTGAATCTTATGTTGATGTCCCTCACGTGGATTTATTGCATGCACACATTTGTCAAAATATTTTTTTGCAGATATAACTTCTATAGGATCATCCCAATTCAAAGTGTCCATGTTGGGATAATGTTTTAACCAAATAAACCCATGGACATTGGAAGATCCATGATGTTGCCATTCATAACGAATCCAATAATCTATAGCTTGATGAAAATGTTCGAAAACGTCTTCTTGAAACATTGAATGTCTCAAGTGCATATAATGTGCTACGATGTGTGGATTATCAATTACATTTTGACGTCGCCATTTTCTCACTTCACGTGGATCTGTAGGACTTGTGCCTGGCATTAATTTATGAAAATCAGGCCACTGCATATCCACTGCACTTAGTGTGAAGAATATTCTCGGACAACCTATCTGTTGAATCAAGTCGGATAACTCTTGATGACACTTGCTCCAATATGCACGTGTACCTCTTAATACCATTCCAAATCTCATTAATCTTTCTCCCTGTCTTGAATCTGGAATATTTTGTAAATGTTGTCATAACTCTTCCATTGTTGTGGGTAGTTCACTAATATTTTTCTTGACAAAAACAATTGAGGAAACTTGAGCACGATGTCTCATTATGATATTTAGTAAAAAATATCTGAAGTGAGGGTGCCTTCCAAATCTATTATCATGATATTTGAGAAGATGATTTGCATACTCATGTAGATGGACATTTCTCCTTCGCGGTTGTAACCAATCTACCTCTCCTGTAGGGAACAATGATGGAAATGCCATATCAAATAATCCAACATTGTTATACTCGTTAATCGGAGATGAGCCAATGCCTGTCCAGTTAAGCACATTAGCCAATTCTTCATTTGCGTTACTTTCATCCGAATTTGGATTTTTTTCCCATGATTTAATAATTTCTATCTCTCATGGTGCACTTAGAAGCCTTGATGCAAAATAATTTGTTTGTAAACCATCTAACATATTATCAACCTCTAATATCCCTTCCAACATTGCAAATTCTGTGTCCTCGTCAATATCAGGAAGAGTAACAGAATTAAGCACATGTGAGATATCTATTACATTTTCAGGTAACTCTTCTACTGTGTCAGAATCCACTCAAACATCTCGATAATATGGATCATTATGAATTTTATATAATAATGCATCCATAATTTTTTTTCTAACAGTGAAATCATAACTAGATCCTTGGCGTCCTTTTTTCGCACAATGACCATTAAGTCTAAGTTGTTAATATGTCACGGCAATGTCTTGACGACATATTTAATCTCCTATGGAAAAATAATGGTGTGTCCTCGATATTTGTATTGTCCACCTATTGAATGCATCACCTGCAATATTGGACTTGCTCGTGCTATCAACATCTCTTCAATTTGTGTGAGATATTCAAGGACGTGAGGTTGAGTTCCTGGATCCATGTGGTTCGTAGATGAGAATCTGTGATTAGATCCCTCTCATAGACATCGCATGCACATTGGACCTATACTTGTATTACGTACTTGTATTCCAGCATATGACTCAAGGTAGACATGATACATTTGAACTTCTGCTAATCGATCAATTCGTTCACAAAATTTGCGATGTCTAGTATAAATTTCTTCAAATGGTACCGACATATTATCGTCCATTTCAACACCTTGTTCTCTGATTGTTCCACGTTGAGCATTCCCATTTAGATTTCTGCGTTCTTCCAATTGCTTCAACTTTCTCTCTCGATAGGTTTTTTGTTGCTCAACGTTTCATTTTCTTTGTTCTTCTCATTCTTGTGCTGTCAATTCGGTCAACTTTCTTTTTCGATATTCTTTTTGTCGATCTGCATTTAGGATCATATTAATTATTGGAACTTCTTGAAATTGGACCATGTCATCAACACATTGCTCGTTGACCATTACATGTTGAGCATTTTCGAGAGTTGGTTCCATTGGTATATTGGTTGAAATTTGTCTTTGTCATTCAACATTTTATTCTTTTCGTTGTTCTACAAATTGATTTCTAGCTTCTTCCAATTACTTCAAATTTCTCTCTCGATACGCTCTTTGACGATCAGCATTTCATTTTCTTTGTTCTTCTCATTCTTGTACCATCAATTCATGCAACTTTTTTTTTCGATACTCTTTTTGTCGATATGAATTTGGGATCATATTAGTAACTGGACCTGCTTGAAATTGGACCATGTCATCAACGTGTTGCTCACTGACCATTAGACGTTCAACATATTCCACAGTAGGTTCCACTGGTATGTTGGTTGAATTTTGTATTTCCCATTCAACATTATGATTTTTTTGTTGTTCTATAAATTGTTTTCTTGCTTCTTCCAATTGCTTCGACCTTCTCTCTCGATATTCTCTTTGTCGATCAGCATTTCGTTTTCTTTGTTCTTCTCATTCTTGTGCTGTCAATTTGGTCAACTTTCTTTTTCGATATTCTTTTTGTCAATTTGCATTTGGGATCATATTAGTAATTGGAACAGCTTGAAATTGGACCATGCCATCAACACTTTGCTCTCTGATCATTACATGTTGAGCACCTTCCACAGTTGCTTCCACTGGTATATTGGTTGAATTTTTTCTTTGTCGTTCGACATTCTGATTTTTTTGTTGTTCTGCAAATTGATTTCTTGCTTCTTCCAATTGCTTCGACTTTCTCTCTCGATATGCTCTTTGTTGATCAACGTTTCGTTTTCTTTGTTCTTCTCATTCTTGTGCTGTCAATCCATCCAATTTTCTTGTTCGATATTATGTTTGTCAAGATGTATGTTCTTTATTTCATTCTTATCCTTCTTCTAATGTCATTTCGATATATTTTCTTCCTTGATATGCTTCTTGACGTTCGGCGTTTTGTACTTTTTTTCCCTCTCTTGTTTGTCTCATAGCATCTTCGATTTTTAGGTCAGACTCTGTATAGAAAATGACAATCATCATATATACACTAATTTTTTAAGCAATGAAATCTACACTGAATGTCATGTGCTGAAGTAATAATAGCTACGCAAAAACACAATACAATGAAAACTATGAAATTTAAAAAAAAAGCATACACTTAATTCTATGCAAATTTAAAACTCAATAGTTTTTTTTTAAATTAAGTAATTTGGGAGGATTGAACCTTCAACTTCATGCTCATTATCCTAACAACCTTACCACTATACCACAAGTACTTCTTATGATTAATAGTAAGGAAAATAATTATAAACTTAAATCATATTGCATTTGGTGAAAATGGGGGAAAAGTTGATCAAGATGATTTGATCCCATGACCTACCTCTAACCATAGCAATGTGTTACCAACGAAATACACCCTAAATTAGTTGTTACTTACTTATAATAGTTTACATTTATATGCTTAAATTTAATTTAAATTTATATTTCAATATATAATAAGGTTTACATAGATATTGAAATATAAATAGGGTTTCCTTACATCATGATATTAATATAAATATTAATGTTATATTTAATATAAATATATTTTAAATATAAATATAAATTTATTTTATTTAAAATTAAAATTATATTTAATTTAAATTATTATAATATATATTTCAATATATATATATATATAATATATATTAATATATATTTTAATTTTAATTTATATTAAAACATGAGCAAAAGCCCCAGTAGCCATAGAAACCCAATGCAGTCCAACTTTTCACTCCAAAGCGCTCCAATTCAAGGGTAGATTCAGCATGTTACTACTCCTCGAATTGCTTGTCTCCCTAGGCATAGAAGCATAGCTACATGCTATCCAATACTTTATTGGTGAGATTGAGGAGAATCAATTTGACAGCCTGCCCGCAAGGAGATCGCAGCGAGGAGGAAGGGTCTATGTGAGCCTGCCACAGGGAGATGGCAGCGAGGAGGAGGACATGGCATGCAGGAGGTGACGAAGGAGGTCGTGCTGTCTGGTTGCCTCTTCACCCACACATCCATGAGCAGTGAAACATAGATATCTTTTGAATGAATTCGATATAACGATAATAGCACAGAGTTGACTAAAAACATTATGAATTGTAATTCAGTTCAGTTAAAAAAACAATATTGAAATTAACATTTAAAAGAAATCACGGATTGAAATACGTTTGAGCATGGGCTTTAAAACTTTGAAATGTAGTCATTCCATCAATCTAAACGTCAATTTAAATGAGGTAAGACATGAGTTGGACTTCATATTAATATATATTAATATATATTTTAATTTTAATATATATTAAAATTAACGTAAACCTTTCATTTGCCAAGGGTATGTGTGAGCCTACAGCAGGGAGATCGCAGTTAGGAGGAGGGTCTGTGTGAGCCTGCCGTAGGGAGATCACAGTGAGGAGGAGGAGGACATGGTAGGGAGGAGGTGGCAGGGAGGAGGTCGGGCTGGCTGGCTTGGAGGTGGTGCCAATAGAATTTATAATTTGTTGATGGAGAATTTAAAATTTAAAATTTATAATTCTTACCTATTGGGTTTATTGTTGCTCTCTTACTGGTTGTTGTTGTTGCTGTTGCTGGATCAAGGTAGCTAGCTATGATGTAGCTTGTGATACTTCTTGCTATTTATATAGTTGTTTTTTTTATTCTAATTTTTTTTTATAGCCGACATAACGTTACGTAACGTTACAACGTTACATAACGTTACAAGATCTACCCCATACTGGGCTGTAGAGTGCCTCTTGGCGCAATCACATAAAAACATATATTTATTTACAAAATAGTTTAAGGACGCATGAAATAAAGACCCCTTCTAGGTTTGATCCAACATTTAGCTTGGAATTTGAATGGAGAGTAGGATGCTCCTAGATAAAAAAAAATCAAGGAAAATATTATAGGGGGAAATTCTAGAAATGTTAGGGGCATATTGAATCTTCTTGAATA
Organism: Pseudotsuga menziesii; assembly: GCA_001517045.1. Classification (NCBI taxonomy): domain Eukaryota; kingdom Viridiplantae; phylum Streptophyta; class Pinopsida; order Pinales; family Pinaceae; genus Pseudotsuga; species Pseudotsuga menziesii. The sequence continues at coordinate 312,344 of LPNX010848622.1, forward strand.
CCCCCTTTCATATGGATCCTTAGAATGCATTGTTGATGTATTTGTAATTTCAGAATGTATTCACTTGTATATCTTATGTATTGTACCCCGATGTTTATTCCAGGAAGTATCCGTAATGTAATTGAGTCATTTCATGCCCCCAAGTTCCTAGTGGGAGATTCAATAATGTAAAAAGGTCATGTAAAGTCATAGACGGTAACCCTCCCTATTGTTCAAGGGTTAAATTCCTCACAGTTGTGGGGCCCTAGGGATATTAGAATCTCCTAGATAAGTCAGCCCTAGTGAGTTATTGTCAATTCAGGAATTAATATAAATAGAGAGTGAGCCTTTCTATTTATCACACATTCACTCATACTCAGTTGTAGCGCATAACTGACAGAGAGAGAAGAAGCTAGGACGAGAGAGAGAGAGACTACTACTATCGGGAGATCATCTTACTATCTTTGGGTTTTACTTTTGGTGTTGATTCTATCTCTGAGGAAGTTGTGGGGTTTTCTCCTTTATGTTTTCTCTGAGGAAAATCTTTGTGTTTATTTTCTCTTATGATTGATTGTTGTGCTTGTTATTCTCTCAGATAAGATCCCAAGATAATACTTTCTAATTTGATAAAAATATAACATGGTATCAGAGCTAACCTCAGAAGAAGACACTGTGCAACTGTGGAAGCTAGGGATTCTTACTTTTTGGGTGTCTCTCGACAATCCATCAGAAAAAGGAGGATGAGCTGAACCTCCATTAAAGGGCGCATATTTCTGTTGAAGTAGAATTTGATTCTGAGGATTTCCAATTTTTGACCTACCAATGCATCGAGAAATTAGGGATTTTCACTGAAGGGGAATCTTTGAGTGAGCCTAGGCTAGGATTTCTCTCCTCCTCAAAATCAAAGTTTAGAGACAAGAATCAAGTTTTTTTGTCTGGTAGAACTCTGGGAAATTCAAACCCTAATTTTCCCTGGAACTAGAAAACCAGCACTACAGAAGATCAGCTCCAGATCTAGTTTTCAGCTTCTCAAATTGGTAAGATCTAAATATTGTGTATTTCCATTTGAGGTTCTTAGTTAATATGTATCATCATACCAAGCTTGATGAAAATCTTGAGGGAGCTGATAACTTCCGAGCATGGAAGTATAGGATCTCCCTGGTTCTAGAAGAAAATGATTTGGACTCTTACATCAATGAAGAGGTTCCAGTTCGAGAGGGAGATGAGGCTAACGCCTTACATGAAAAGAAATTGGTCATGGCTAAGAGGATTATTGCTGATTCAATCAAGGATCACCTCATACCACAGTTGTCCTCCCTAAAGACACCTAAAGATATGTTTGATGCCCTGACCAAATTGTTTGAAGGAAAGAACATAAATCGAAAGATGACTTTGAGGAATCCGTTGAAGAATGTGAAGATCCAGAATGTGGAGACCATACAGTCATACTTCAGAAGAGTATCCTAGATCAAAGAACAACTTGAAGCAATGGATGAAAAAATGGAGAATGGAGAAATTGTGATGACTACCTTGAATAGACTCCCTAGACCATGGGACTCTTTCATTCAAGGGATTTGTGAAAGAAAGAAGCTAGTTAAGTTTAGTAGGATGTGGGAAGAATGGTCACAAGAAGAAGCTTGAATAGTATCCCGAGAAGAAAAGATGGGAGCTGAAGATCAAGCTCTCACAGTACACTTCAAGAAAAGCATAAAATAATTTCATCACCCCAAAGGTAAGAATTATCACTAGAAAGGTAACTTAAGAAAACAAAACAGATATTTATCTAAACTCAGATGCTTTACTTGTGATGAGAGAGGACACTATGCCAGAGATTTTCCTAGGAACAAAAATGGCTCTCACAAGAAGAAGGGAAACAAAAGAAGACATCATGATCATGATGTAGATGATGATGAACATTCTACAAAGAGAATCAAACAAGAAAGTGATGATTCTTCAAGTGATGAGGAATATGTTCTAATTTTTTCTCTCACGGGAATGTTGGTCTGAATTTATGAATCAGAGCCAATAAGGAGGTTTTGTCCACACAATCAGCTTGAAGCAGCGTCCGGTGTGTTTGGATTAACAAAACCTCGCAGGTTATGG
>LPNX010848622.1:315952-336860 GCA_001517045.1 Pseudotsuga menziesii
CACCTACTACTAAAAATAGAAATCGACTGGCCTGAGTCGAGGTATCTCAGAGAGTTCTGGACCATTGATAAACTCCATCTTGTAACAAATCAGCCACATCTCCATGCCATCGTATAACCACGTCCTGTATTTCTGGAAAGGGTGATGATAAAACTTCNCTTAAAATATCCTAAGGGTGCTTTCTTAAGGAAAGACTTCGATTTTCGGGAAGTTTTCTAAATATGAAAACTTTATGTAAAGTATGCAGAATGATTTAACAGTGCTAATTTAAAATTTAAAAATAAAATTTAAAACTAATTAATATATCTATCCTATTTAACCCTATCTCAGCTGAGAGCAAATTTTAGACTATATTAATTATTAATCAATAACAGAAAAACTGGAGAGTGATCAAAACAAACATATTTAAATCACAACAAAAAGCCATTCTTCTATAATAGAAATGAAATCTAATCTGTAAACACACAATTAATTTCAATTTCCCAAAACTGATTAATAATTAATGATCAAGATAGTCATTTGAATTTGAGATAATGCTTATTTAAAGTCATTGCTAACATACAAATGAGATTTTAAATAAACAGAACATTACATCATTAAAACTTATGTTTATAGTTAACACACTAATAAACAAAACCATAATGAAATATTTATTCAAAAATACTAACTTGAACTGATAAAGTGAAATAGATGATTGAACATCAGTATGTCACAGCANCCAATTTTACAGGCATGAAAAATCGAAATAACCATTACCTATTATGCTGTGACATATAAGATGAGAAAACCATTCAATTTTCATTATGAAGAGCGACTACTCTTCTAGCTTCGGCTAGTTTAGCCTTCAATCTGATAATTTTAACATTTTGTTTTTCAATTCGTTCCAGTAGCAGTTGATTTGTACTTAAAATTGATTTCTTGGATTTTTTGTATTGATTTTTCTTAATATTCGCCTTTTTCCACCTATCAATCCATTCTAGCAATTCTTTTCTGAAAGTTTTGTTTTCTTCTTCCAATAAGGCTGTACTTGATAGACACTGTTTGAGCTTTCCTCTGAACTCTGTGATTTTATCTTGATAGACATTGCCTAACACCTTTTGCAGAGTTTCGTCTTCTTTATTTACCTGAGGAGAACGAGGACTGTCGCTATGCTGACTGTGTAATGGTTCAAAATCTACAATGTTTGCATTTGTTTTTGATTGGATGCCTTCGACATCATCTGATTGTACATCACTTCCCTGCATAGTAGAAGAATTCCCTACATCCATTGTGTTAGGGACAGACAGCGGAATATCATCCTCAATATTTACAACTGTAGGTTTAGTAGCTGTAGATTTGGAAGTCTGTTGATCAGCCCTATATCCTGGAATCGAATGAAGATTATGCATGCTCCTTGTGACTCTTCGTGAAAACGATAAGTTTTCAAAACTCAACCCTTCTTTGTCACAACAAACCTGAGCCAAATGATCTAACTTATGCATAGAATCTTTATTGCATTCTTCAGGTTTATTAACTTCACCTTCGGCTAATCCTTCTTTTAGTTTTGCAGGGTTGCCATCATTCTTACCAGGTTCGGGTTTATCCAACACTTCCCTAGAATCGCAAGGAACTGAAACCCTATCAGCATTTTCATTAATCTCATTATCTATGGGCATGTTTACGACCTCTGGTTCTTTAACCTCTGAGCTATTAACCTCAAGATTTATGACCTTTCGTCTTCTACGAGTTCGAGGAGATGAATTGGGCCAGTACTGTGTCGTTCCCAATTGACAATCAACTAGAAACTTATCCCATGACACACCTTTAGCAGATAATTGGAACTGCAGTAATATTTTTATCAACACATGGTGACAAAGACTACTGTCAGGGTTATTGAAATTATTTACAGACTGTGACATTTTCTTAAGGCTTTTCCAAAGATAGAAGGGCAAATTAAGTTTACAACCCTTTACTTCTAATAGTAACCGTAAATGATACAAGTTGAAATGGGAATAGCGTCCACAACAGGTTACATACCTTACTAAGATTTCATAGTAAACTCTCCATTCGGGCTTTAGAAATTTGATAGGTACGCCTATCCTTAGATTCGTTTTATCTGGTAATGGCATTAACAAAGCCAAACACTTCTTCTTGTTGACCATAGTGCCCTTAAACCAGCGTTCTCCCATTTGTGGGAGTTTCGTGGCTTCAACAATTGTATCTTCGTTGATAAAAAATTCGAAACCCCCAATTTGCACCCTGTCATCTTCAAAAATCATTGCGAACATCTTAGTAATTTCCAGATGGTGATCATCAAAACACCTAAAGAAATTTACCCATCCCATTTTCTCGAATCTCTTGGCAGCTTCCTGGTTAGCTTCAATAAGTTCAAACCCTGAAATCTCAAAACGATTCAGAGGAGACATGGTTTCTCCAGCACTTTCTGGGCTTCGACGCGAAATGAAAGGGGAAGTGAAAACAGAGGGAATATGTATCCATACACACGACATGGTGGATAATCTTCACATGCTTCAAATCTAATCAGAGATCCAATCTCTGAACCTGCCATTTTAGCGGGATTTCAAGTAGTGATAAATGTTACAACTGCACACTACACCATGATTTATGCCAGTTTATCTATGTTTGACCATGCCTGTTAGTGATAACTACTTAACTTGGAGAACCAGCGATATGGATACTGATAGAATCATCATTGCAACCATTGATTATTCACAGTGGTTCATAACTAATAGGTACAATGACGTAATTTGAGATGACTGTTGGCATTTAACACTGTCAACACGATATTACCATATGCATACAACTGTCGATTCTGTCAAGGGGTGAAAGCCACATTTTCATACCAGCTCATCGATCCAAATAATTGATCATTTATCAATTTGACAATTGGTTTATTGCATGGCCAGCTAATCCAAACAATCATCCCTATTTTATCATGTTATGTAAATGGTATGAAGAGCAATAAATCGCACTCTAATGTTAATGATGCATTGATAAGATGGCTAGATCAATGTCTATACTATATATGTACAAAACTAAGTTTAAACCCTTTAAACATCCTATCGACATATATATACCATCATATAGGATATTTATCATAAGTAAAAGTTTCTTATACAAACATCATTTATCCATTAACTATGATATTTACAAAGTTCATAATAAGGTATTACATATGATGTTAACTTTCAAAATTCTCTTAGTCTTAGGACTAATAATACCCTATTTAAAATATAATGTGTTTTATGAAATTTCTCTTGGCACAAATCCCTTAAGTCACATAAATTCATTTTGATGATTTCAATAACTTAATGAAAATTTACGAAACTTATCTGACAGTTAAAAGCCAAGTTTTATGATCAAGTTTCTTTCAGCTCTAAAATCATTAAATCACTTTCCTTTGATTGAGAGTACCTTCAGAATCAAAGATTCTGAAGGTGCTCTTTCATAATTTTTAAACTGATAAATCACATAAAGAGCTGATCTCTCTTCATTTTGTCAAGAAATGAAGAGGTTGTTGCTGGCTGCCAACAGGGAACTACCACACATGGAATAAATGATTGCCTAATAGAGAGTGGGGCTTCCAAACATATGACGGGATTCAAAGAATCCTTTGTCAAAACTATCTGAACATGAGTCACCTCATAAGGTGAAACTTGGGGATGACTACCAGTATCCAATAAAAGGTAGTGGTAAATCCTCCTGTAAGCTAGACTCTGGAAAGTCTATGAAGATGAAGGATGTATTGTTTGTACTAGGACTAAAGAAGAATCTCCTCTCCATATATCCATTGGATGGGAAGGCATAAGGGTTGCATTTGTAGATGGCCAAGTTCTTATGTGGCCAAATGGAAAGACTATAAATGATACAGTAGTGATTAGGGAACACGAAGGGGGACTCATACAAATTGACGGGCCAACTAGAACGAGCTTTGGTCCATGACTCAGTAGAACCAAATAAACTTTGACATAGAAGGCTTGGACATGTGCACTATAGAGCACTACCACTTGCAAGCAAAGTTGTTGAAGGTTTTCCAGAAATACATACAAAACATGACGGTGTATACAAAGGATGTGCAAAAGGAAATAACACAAAGAAGACATTTCCAAGTAGTGAGAGCAAGGAAAAAGGGATCTTGGAAATCATCCACTCCGATGTATGCGGTCCGATGTCATCCAGTTTATTAAGCTAGCATGTATACTATGTTTATTTCATTGATGATTTTTCTAAGAAGACATGGATATACTTCTTGAAAAACAAATATGAAGTATTCAACAAGTTCAAGGAATTCAAAGCCTTGATCGAGAACCACACAGAAAAGAAGATAAAAAAATTTTGATCAGAAAATGGTGGAGAATTCACATCAAATGAATTCAAAGAGTCAGGAAGAGATTCAGGGATTAAGAGGGAGTTAACCACTCCATATAATCCACAGTAGAATGGGGTTGCAGAAAGGAAGAATAGAATGATCATGGAAGCTGGAAGGGAAATGCTTCATGATCAATATCTTCCAATGCATCTATGGGAAGAATCTGCCATGAAAACGGTGTATGTACAGAACCGTACTCCACACAGAGTACTCAAGAACAATACACCTATAGAAGTATTTTCCAGCAAGAAACCAGAGGTCAGCCATCTCAAAATATTCGGCTGTCCAGTATACATACACATTCCAAAAGAAAAGAGGACAAAGTTAGATCCTTTTGGAAAGAAGGGTATATTTGTGGGATATAGTGAAATCTTGAAAGCTTAAAGAATATACTTCCCAGGATTCAAGAAGATTGACATAAGAAGAGATGTAACATTTGACAAAGATTTAGCTTACAACAAATGTAGAAAGAGACTAGTTGAAGACTCTAAAGAAACAAAAGTACCCAGAATTCAAGATACAACTATGAACGATGAAAATCAAGATCAAGATCAAGAAATAGAAGAAACCCAGGAACCTATAGATCCACCCCTAGAGAAGAATCCTCACAAGAGGAAACCTGCATGGGTATGAGAGGCTATCCAAGGTGCAGAACGATATGGGGCTCCGGAAGAAATACACAGAGAGAGGAAAAGAACCAGGTCCTGCTCTGGTTATGTATCCCTATTATGTGACATCATTGATAAAGAACCTTCCAACTATGAAGAAGAGGCAGAGAAGAAAGAATGGAAGGACTCTATGATCGAAGAGTATCAGTCGATCATGAAGGATGATGTCTGGGATGTTTTCCCTAGAACAAAGGGGAATTATATTGTGACTTCCAAGTGGATCTACAAGATCAAGTATGTTGCAGATGGCAGCATAGAGAAATATAAAGCAATATTTGTGTCTGGTGGCTTCTCTCAGAAAGAAGGAATAGATTATGAAGAAACTTTTGCACCTGTATCCAGATACACTTCCATTATATCAATACTTTCTCTGGCTACAATGATGGAATGGAAGATACACCAAATGGATGTCAAGACTATTTTCTTGAATGGTGTAGTAGAAGAGGAAGTGTATGTGGAGCAGCCACTCATTTTTGAGACACATGACAGGGAGACTTGTGTGTGTAAATTGAAGAAAGCCCTGTATGGTTTGAAACATGTGCCCAGGACATGGTATGGCAGAATTGACAGCTTCCTATATAGTTTAGGCTTTACCAAGAGTAAAGAAGATTCCAACGTTTACTACAAGGTTGAATTTAAAGGGAACCTAGTGATACTCCTACTATATGTAGATGATCTGTTTGTAACAGGTGTGGATGGGTTGATTACTGATACGAAGAGGAAGCTTGCTACTAATTTTGAGATGAAGGACTTTGGTATGATGCACTACTTTCTAGGCATGGAGGTGTGGAAGAATGTAGATGGAATTTCCTTAGGATAAGGGAAATATGCAATAGAGATCCTTAATAGGTTCGGGATGATGGACTGGAAGGCCATGACCACACCTATGGCATCGAACCTGAAGCTATTGAGTGATGCTTCATCAGAGACAATTGATGCTATAATGTATTGTCAGATGATTGGGTCCTTAATGTACCTGATGAATACGAGACCAGATATTTTCTTCGCTATGAACACATTGAACCAGTTCTTGACGGATCTTAGACATGTTCACCTGATCGCTGCAAAGCATATTCTGAGGTACCTGAAGGGTATAGTTGATTACGGGCTCAAGTATAATGCGGATCAAAACATTAACCTGTAAGGTTATGTTGATTCCGATTGGGCAGGTAGTGCCATCGATAGGAAAAGCACTTTAGGGTGCTGCTTCAGTATGGGATTAGGTGTGATCTCTTGGTTTAGCAGGAATCAGTCCCGTGTGGCACTTAGTATAGCTGAAGTAGAGTATGTCGCAGCTTGTTTGATTAGTTGTGATGCAGTGTGGCTGAGGAAGCTACTATCTGATTTATTTGATCTTTAGTTGGATGCTACTTATATATATTGTGAGAACCAGAGTTGCATGAAGTTTTCATAGAACCCGATGTTCCATGACATGTCGAAGCATATCGAGATCAAATATCACTATATCAGGTATATGGTGTAGAGAGGAGCAGTGAAGCTCCAATATGTTGTGACGGACGAACATATAGCTGATGTGTTGACCAAGCCATTAGCTAGAGTGAAGTTTGAATACTTCAGGTAGAATCTTGGTGTTCTCTAGATTGAGATTCCTTCCAAGAGGAAGTGATGAGTCTATGAGACATTATGACATGGTGATATGATTGGTTCCTTCCATGGTCAAATATAAGTGTAGATTCCTTCTGACATGGTGATAGGATTGGTTCCTTCCATGGTCATATGTAAGTGCAGAGCCCTTCTGATATAACTATGGGATTGTCTCCCACATGATCAGATGTAAGTGAAAATCCATTATGATATGACTATGTGATTGGCTCTAACATGATCAGATGTAAGTGTAGAGCTATTCTGATATGACTATGGGATTGGCTCCCACATGATCAAATGTAAGTGTAGAGCCTTTCCTCAGATAATAGATGGTGTGTCCTATCATGCCAATGGATGTAAGTGCATAGATTTTCTTTGGATGGTAGATGGTGTGTCCTACCATGCCAGTAGATATAAGTGCTGAGCCCTTCCTTGGATAGTAGATGGTGTGTCCTTCTATGCCAGAGGATGTAAGTGTTGATCCTTTCTAACTGGGTCAGATATAAGTGCTAAGCCTTTCTGATTGGGTCAAATATAAGTGTTGTTCCTTTCTCTGGATAGTAGCTGGTGTGTCCTGCTTTGCCAGTAGATGTAAGTGCTGATCCTTTCATTGGATGATAGATGGTGTATCCTATCATGCCAGTGGATGTGAGTGATGGGCCTTTCTGACATGGTGGTGCATGTGTTCCTCCCATGGTCAGATGTGAGTGTTGGGCATGGCTTTCTGACATGATGGTGGATGTGATCCTCTCATGGTCATATGTACGTGCTGGGTGGGCCTTTCTGACTGGGTCAAATATAAGTGCTAAATAAGATGAAGACCTACATGGAGGCTAGGACTACAACCAACATGAAAAAGGGCTAGTTCTGTAGAAATTCCTGTGAAGAGTAGAATTGAGATAGCACTAGTGATGATGACTTAGTGATGATCTAGATCCAATGATGATCTAGATCCAATGATGATGCAGATCTAGTGATGATCTAGATCCACTGATGATCCAGACTTGAAAATGAAGATGAATTGAACATGAAGATTACTTGAAGATGAAGATGAGTTGACGATGATCTAGATGATATAGAGAAGAAGACTTGTGCTGATAAATTGTGTTGAGAGAATACCTTCCTAGTTAAGAGGGATTGCTGATGTATTTATAACTTCAGAATTTATTCACTTGTATATCTTATGTATTGTACCCCGATGTTTATTCTGGTAAGTATCTGTAATGTAATTGAGTCATGTCATGCCCTGACGTTCCTATTAGGAGATTCAATAATGTAAACAAGTCATGTAAAGTCATAGAGGGTAACCCTCCCTATTGTTTAAGTGTTAAAGTCCCCGCAGTTGTGGGGCCCTAGGGTTATTAGACTCTCCTAGAGAATTCGACCCTAGTGAGTTATTGTCAAGTATAGAATTATTATAAATATAGAGTGAGCCTCTCTATTTATGACACATTCACTCACACTCAGTTGTAGCGCATAACTGAGAGAGAGACAAGAAGTTGGGACATGAGAGAGAGAAAGATTTCTGCTGTCAGGAGATCATCTTACTACATTTGGGTTTTACTCTTGGTGTTGATTGTATCTCTGGGGAAGTTGCGGGGTTTTATCCTTTATGGTTTCCCCGAGGAAACTCTTTGTGTTCATTGTATCTTATAATTGATTGTTGTTCTTGTTATTCTCTTAGATAAGATCATAATATAATACTGTCTAAATTGATAAAAATATAGCATGCATGCACACTTCAAACAAGTTTTTATATTTTCCATAAATTTGAATTGGGTTCCTTAGCTATTGCAAATAAGTTTCCCATAGTTTAGGTTTCAAGTTTCAACTTTTCAACAAAGGCATGCAGACACACAAAAAAACTTATTAAAGAAATCATATAGAAATATATATATATATANAGTCTTGTATTCCTTTGACAGAGTCACCCCTGTCTTGGTAACCTACCCAAGCAAAATACCCTGCAAAGTTGTTTTTCCCATGAAACTAGCCCACTTGTGGTGCCCATCCTCTTTGATCCCGTCGTACTACTTCTTGAGCTTAAAAGAAAGCACATCCAAAAAAGGAAAAATGCCATATATATGGTGATATTGGGGATACATATGAGAACATACATATTAATTGGAAATTGCCAAAATCAACTAAAAAAATACCTGTCCAAGGGCTTGTGTCTTGTTATAAGTTCCAACATCACAACACCAAAACTATATACATTACTCCTCATAGTATAGATCCCTAACATTGCAAACTCAGGAGCACTTTAATCAAATGATCTTAGCATATGGGATGTAAGATAAAAATAAAATAACAAATCCAAGTTTCATATGTTTCCAACATATGTTCAAGAATAGTATAACTGATGCAATAGATGGATAACATCCTTTATCCAATTAAAGAATGTTTACCTGACTTTTAGAACGAAATGATATAAAGGATTCTAGATGAGAGTCAGATAGATGGGGACTGAGTTCATTATCCAAGAGAATATTTGCAAAATTGAAGCTTTGATGAACTACAAAAGTTTGGAATATTTCATGGAGATTAGTTGATTGGGTCATCAAAAAAATGTTAGAAGATTACACACATGTTTCTCTTTTCTCAATGACATAAGTATAAAATCATTTCCTCCTAACAATAATGTAGTAAAATTTAGATTATACAACTTACTCGAGAGCCCTTTATACTCCTAGAGAAATATTAACATGAACATTCCATGAGAATTTATTGCTCATCTCACCCCCTTAATGTAGTATGTCATGAAGAGTTCCAATACTTGTGTATTCATAAAGAAGTATGTGTTGGTCGTGCTCAACATAATAACCAACAATATCTACAATATTGATGTGTTGATTCTTCAAAATATTTAATACCACTTCCAAAAAATCATCATCCTTTTGTAACATGGAAGCTAAGGTGTCCAATTTATTGACATCCAACAACTACAATCAGAAAACATGGTGTCAATAAAATAATACCCATGCATAAATCACAGACATACAATGTGTGTGCTTGTATGTGACAATTTAAATATGAGATGATATAATGGATACATGGAATACATTGTTATTGATGATTTATGGAGAGAAATTGATGGGGAACAACTGTATATACCTCAAGGTGTAGGTGTGGATGTATTTTTACTCTAATATTTAAGCAATGAATGATTCACCACCCAATAGTATGCATGGTATTTAGCTTGGGATCTCCTATAGATGTTTTCTTTCTCCTTGTGGCATTAGATATAGTGTAGTTCTATCATGTAGTTGTTTGAACTTGTTTCTAGTTGTTGCTTCTCACTACACTCCTTTATTAATGGAGTGATCTATTTTCACTTGGAAACCAAGGTAGGTCATAGATATTTTTCAAGATTTTGGAAAAATTCCATGCCTCTTGTATTACTTGCTAGACATGTTGAGTTTCTATTCGAAATTTATTTTTTTCTTTTTGCAATTCTCTCTTGCAACTTTATTCCTAAACTCAAGTCTACAATGATTGATGATATATTTTCAGGATGAAAATGTATTTTTCTTTTAAATATCCTTGGTTTTAATATGCTCTATTGTGAAAGCATGAAATGTGTAATTCAAATAGGTATGTGCACTTTAAGAACCTTTACTCAATGTGATGAGGCACCATTTCAAGAAATGAAATGAAAAACCAGATAAGTGATGTTTCCCCTGCTTTACAATAACTAACTACGGTTTCTTAAATTATAATCATAATTTGTCTCCAGAACTACAACCCTTTATAATTTTTCATTGTTAAATTTTTTGAATGTAATTGAACAACTTCTTTTGAGATGCAATATGCTAGAATGTATATAATATACAATATATACCATGGATGCACTGATACTAATCCAATTGCTGGTATGGAAGGGTGCTTAGTAAGTTAATAAATTCCACAACTACAACCCTTCATAATTTTTCTGTGGATAACTTTCCATCTTTCTTGCTTTGCAAATTAGTCTCTTTCTTGCACCATATCCCTTGGATTTTCCTAGTACATACATATTGTGGACTTATTCTTCATTTCCTTATTTCCATTGTTGATCCTCCCCCTTAGAAAATATCCAAGCTCCTGTATTGTTGTTGGTTGAGTGATTAGACTTTAATGTTTGGTTGTACATATAACATTACACACTATACTTCTAGCAACTTAAGATACTAATTACTATCCTAACATTAAATATAACAATAGTGTGCTTCATTATTTTCTCTTTTCCTAGGAGGGAATTCCCAACAATATCTCTTTTGGATGGGAAAAAACTTAGGAGTGCTTCATGTTTTAACAAATTCATCATGTAATAAAGTAATAAGTTATTAAGTCAATCAATACTTAGATGTAAGGAGAGACTCTCATTAAGGTTATGTAAATGATTGCATGCCTTTTGAAATATACATTACTAACCTAATGACTCATTGTTTACACCTATCACATGCCCCAATTTTCAAAAACAATTAAATATTATTGAGGAACATTGTGTTATATTTTATGCTAAGTTTGTAATTGATGACCAAGTGGGGTCCAGAATAATTAATGTAATTCAGAATATTCTATTTATAAATAAATAAATGATGAGACAATAACTTAGAGAAGATGTTAAAAGAGTGTTAACTCATCACTTGGTGGAGGAGACTGGGTGGAGAGTATACTGACAAGTGGCAGCATCCTCAAACTACTTCCAACTATTGCAGATGGAAACTTCCCTATATTTGTGGTCATGATTCCCCAATAAAGTGGAATTGGAGCAGGTGGCTCATTAAGTGAAAACTGACCCAGAAGACCTAGGAATTTCTATAAAATTTCCCATTGAGGACAACTAAGGCTACTCATTCTAAGAAGTGATCATTCAGCGTGAATGAATTTCACATGAGAAATTCAATGGAGGGGATTGTTGAAGTGAGTTTGAGGGGTTAACTACTAAGACTGAACTTATTGCAGCTATTAGGATGAAGTTCTTACTACTGTGAGCAGGTTTGGATTACTGAGGTAATTTGGCCAGTCAGGTGATAGAAGGTATTAAGGATACATCCTTCCCCCAGTACTCTACCAGGAGGACAAGGAAACATGATTGGGGGTCTTGAGGAAGTGTAGTCTAAGATTTCTCTAAGAGTTGGTTGGGAGGGAACAACCTCGTTAAGATGTTGTCACCTCATCATTGACATGTTCTAATTGTTTCATGTTATTATATTTATTTACTGTCTTCAGTAAAATGTTTACTAGTTTTCCAATATAGGCATGTTAGTATTTTATTAGGGTTTATGAAGAAAAGAGTAACTGTGTATTGATGGACTTAGCAATTTGCAGATTATGTTAGAAATAGTAGTATATATGCTAAACGAGAAATAAATAGAAATAGATTTCAGAACTGTATTTTTCCATGCCTGGTTTAGGCAGTACTGTAGTACAACTCAGTGTTTAGGTAGATATGATGATTCTTATTTAACTCTGAATGAAAAATGTAACTAATTTCTTCTATAGTTTGCATATGATTCATTCTTTAGAAACAACAGTAAAAATTCTATTATTGAATGTATGTAATTCAAACAACCACTGAATATATGTATATAAAGATATTTAGTAATCATACTAATCATAGAAATGTTATTAATACTATTATTCATTATAAACATGATAGGTAAAGTTAAACAAATAAACATAAGAATAGTAAACAAACTATCACTTAGAGTTTAGAACTAGGTAGTACTCGATATTTTCTTATTATAATTTGTTCCAAGATAATATTTGTTTCTGTATTAAAACATATGTTTTTTTTACTGTAACCTCCACGCAATCACCTAGGGTTATGAAAGACAATTTTCATCCTATTCACAAACTTGCAGTATCTTACCCTAATTTTTCTTTCATAAGAATTCCAACAATTGTAAAATCATTGAAGGAAAAATAAGAAAACAGAGTTAAGAATTTATCATGTAAATTTATTATATTACAGAACTGTAGGGTATATTTAAATATTAACCCTTATGAGCTAAAACAGAGCAATAATATTACTCTTAAACACAGTAAAATTTCCCATAAAACAATGCACTGGGTATCATTATAATTACATGATAATACTTAAAATAATACTATAACAATTCGTTAAAAATAAAATCAAATAGGAAGGAATGGCTTATTGCCTTTAGAATTCAAGATCGAGGCTCAGGCCTGTTAATAAAACTGAACTATACAAAATAATATATATCAAACAGTAACTATCCATTAATGACAGGTAAAAACCCTTAATCCATTTACAAGTCTTGACTGATTAAAAGTCTTTCTTCACCTTAAAAACCCATTTTTTAAAAAAACTAAAATTTAGCAGACAGAGGTTGACAACCTCGTTATGGCTTAGAGCTGAGCTCTTGCAGGAAAGTAAAAGAAGTTTACATTGTTCAGGACGTAAAGGCACTGTCTTAAAAACTAATTTATCACAGCTACAATAGCCTTCAACTTCCTTGCACAAAATAACCTCTAGGTTTTTTGAACTCATACCAAAACAAGCAAGCAAGAAAGAACAAGCTGGTATGTAAACCAAGGCCGTTCCTTAACCAACGATAGAGATTCTATCTTCCAACCACCACATATTTTTCCAGGAAGAAAACCCTCATTTGCAGCTGAGGCTTACCGGAAGTATACTAAGCTGGAACGTGGAAGGATCAAGTTCGTGCCAACCTATAGAGTCAAGAGGAGGACCTGCAAGGTTTATAAAACTATTATAGTTACAAATATTATATTAAAATTTAAACCCTTTCTTAAGAAATAAAAACTAACAGAAAATTTGAACCGGTCGTTACGTGTAAGCTTCTCGTTATAAATAAAGCTGAGGAATCCGGCCACCTAATATCGTTTGGCCACCTCGCCGAAAGTCAAGGAGACATTGAGTCACCACTGCAAAGGAAAACGAGAAAATCATCCCAACCGGAATGAAGGATCACTCCTGTACAAGCTTTTTCCACTAATTTTAGTCTTAAGATAGACACAGTCCTCAAATCCTCAAGGAAAACGAATTTCTACACTCACAGTATGCTACTCTAACGTTTAAATACCAAGAACCCCCTCACGACCTCTCTCAAGATAGCCACAACATTTTTTTATGGAATCTATCTACCTAGCTTGACGGTGGTTACAGGTTTCCAATGGCTGCGAGCTCACAGCTCGGCCAACCAGACGAAGAAACCCTCGCTCTGCAAAATCAAGTGAGTAGGGTTTGAGTTATAAGTCAACCCTTTCATGGATATAACCATCCCACGTGTCCTTTGAATTATTTCTCCAGCGTGGGTAGAGTTCAATAGTCTGCACTGCAACACAATGATTTATAATCAAACCTTTGATCATTATAAACTATGCATTATATGATTGCCAATAATATGATAATTAATTGGTGTATCGATACTTAGTGGATCGAATATAGGATATAACATGAATATTTTTATTCTAGAGTTTTCTTTGTTAATAAATCAAGTTGGATAGTTATGTTTATTAACTAGGTTTGGTGAAATTTGTGAGAAGAACATGCTTTTACTTATAACCATAGTAAGAAGGAGAGCTATGGATTCTTGGATCTTAGCCTTTGAGTTATTTTGAAAGAGTATTTGGTTAGCTGAAGACCAAAATGATATAAGAAATACCAATAAAATTATAGCAACTTAATGATGAGTTTATAAATAAAAGTATAAGTAAATTGGTCCTTCATTGAGAGAAGGATGTTTATAGAGTCCTATAATGAAGGTAGCTGTGAATGACACCAAATAGTATGGAGTGAGTTAAGCCCCAAGCTATGAACTATATTCTCTCTATGTAAACTTTAAATTACCATTACTGTAAACAAAAATACAAGTGTTCTTTAGAATTTTAAAGTATAAATATTCAATCGATTGGAGGAAAATTAGATAGTATTTGTTCTTGCAATGTTTTAACCCATGTTTATATAGTTGTGTAAATGTCACTATGGAGTTTGTTATAAGTACAAATTATGGAGATATAAATACACAATTAAGATCAACGTTACCTCCTGGAGTCAAGCTGATCTTAAATATTCTAAGACTAGCATCTTATTCATGCTAGTGAAGCAACTTCTCGACTTGAATTTAAATAATACTCTACTGGATCATACGCTTACCTGCAAAACCTGTAAGGAACTAGTAGTCCAACTGTGTTTGCTGAAATCTAAGTAATCCCTGTTTACACAAAATAATTCTTTCCCTTCTTGACAAAAGATAAACATCAGTATATCTAGCAGGAGGAAATTACAAGTTCTTTTCTACTTCTATAAGAATTACAACTGCTAAGTCATTAACTGCACTAACACAAGTTGTTAAGATTACACCTTTAGTTTACATGTTTTTATAAAGGAGCAACCCCTTGTTCTTTTATAAACTATTTCATTTTCTGCTAACCATTAGCAGGTACTTAGCGACGACTTTAGACATTTTATGTTACTTGAAAATTTTTAAATTTTTACAAATTTTTGGGTAATTACATGTGGTATCAAAGCACAAGGTTTAAACACTAGGCCTGAATCTAGCTCAACTTGCTTATGTGGAACAATAAATTTAAATAAACATGATGATGTTGTTTTCTTTTGAATGATACATCCAGAGAATTTTGTTTCTGATTTAATGACGGTTATGGATAGATTGGAAGAATATGTGGATGAGGAATCTCCTTACACTGAATGAAATAATCTTCAAAAAGAACCTATATAAGAAGAGATAACTAATAATTCTTCTGAACTACTACAAACAGTTAAGGAATTAAAAACAGAGATGGAATCGGTTAAGAAAGAAAATGAGAGGATTCTAAGAGCTCACGAGGAGCTAAATCATATTTTAATAGAAAGATTTCATACTAAGGGAAAAGATAAAAGAACTAAGTCTGAATATATAGGTTATGAGAATAAAGATAAAAAGACTAAACAAGTTAAAAATGAAACTAGCTCATCTTCTGAAGTATATGGTGATTTACATAAAAAAAACTTTCATTATACTGGTGACAATAGTGAAGATAACCACCATACTCGGAAAAGAAAATTTGAACCTTACGAAGAAATCTCTAGGGAATTCAAGAAGATCAAGCCACCAACCTTTAATGGAACTGAAAAGGGGGAAGAAGCAGAATCCTGGCTGTCCGGGATGAAGAGATACTTCCAAATTTATAACTACTCTAATCAACTGAAGACTAGGATGGATATTTATATTCTTATGGAAAAAGCTGATATATGGTGGCAGGACTTAAAAAGAGTAAAAGGTATAAGGGAGAAAAACATAAATTGGACTACATTTAAGAAATATTTCAAAAAGAAATTTTTATCTAAACATTATTATGAGGAAAGGGCTAAGGAATTTTACGAGCTAAAACTGGGAACAATGAATATGAAAGAACTAAATAGTAAGTTTCTAAGTCTACTCAGGTATGTGCTGTATATTGTGGACGAGAAACCTAAGGTAGAACGGTTTCTCAGTTGTTCACCTTATCATATAAAGGACAGAATTGAGTATGACAATCCGAAAACATTAGAAGAAGCAATGAGAAAAGCGAATTTTTGTTATGAGCATAATCATAAAAAGGAGAGTATGGCCAATTGGAGGGCCAAAAGGAATAATAACTTTGAACAGAAAAAGAAATAGTTTATGCCAAATTGAAATTTTAAGAATATAAACACCAGAAATTTTCCTAAAGGTAACACATTGAGTTTGAAAAATTTAGTAAATGTGACTTCTTTAAAGATCAAATCCAGTATTTAGGACATGTGGTGACTAAAGAAGGAATTTCTGTTGACCCCGAAAAGATAAAGGCAATCGAAGATTGGCCAGTCCCAAAAGATGTAACCAAAGTACGATCATTCATGGGGATTAATGGTTATTACCGTAGATTCATCGAAGGGTTTTTAAGAATTGCAAATCGTATAACCTCTTTGTAGAAAAAGGGGAAGAAATTCGATTGGAAACATAAGTGTGAAGACAGTTTTAAAAAGTTAAAAACATTATTAACCACTGCACCAATTCTAAGAATTACTGACCCTAATAAATATTTCATAGTATGTACTGATGCATGCAATGACGGTTTAGGTGGAGTATTAACTCAGGAAGGACACGTCATTGCCTATGAGTCTAGGAAGCTGAAGATTCATGAGAAAAATTATGCGACCTATGAATTAGAATTAGCTGCTGTCATACATGCCTTAAAGATGTGGCATTATCATTTAATTGGAAAGAATTTTATATTAATGACAGATAATAAAGGATTGAAATGCATGTTAGATCAACCTAACTTGAATGCTAGGCAATCTAGGTGGCTACCTTTTTTAAGTGAATACGATTTTGAAATTCAACATATAAAAGGAAAGGAGAATAAGGTTGTTGATGCATTAAGTAGAAATGCAAAGCTTAATTTTACAGCAGCTATTAGCACTTATACAACAGACTTGGAAGAACAACTTGAAGCTGGAATAGAACAAGATGAAAATTACAGAAAATTACAAGCAAAAGTAAAAGAAATTTTAATAGAAAGTCTAAGTACAGGGTACAGCTTGAATGAAAAAGGATTATTATTGTATAAAGATAGATTATATGTACCTAATGTACCTAATATTAAGCTGCTAATTTTAAACAAAATTCATAAAACTCCTTATTCAGGGCATCCGGGTTATTAGAAAACTATAACCATGCTAAGAAATGATTATTTCTGTCCAAACATGAAAAATGAATTAGCGGAATATATTGCTAGATGTTTCAAATGTTAGCAACTAAAAACTGAACATCACCATCCAGATGGTCTACTTCAGTCATTGCCTATTCCTAGCTGGAAATGGGAGATAATTAGCCTTGATTTTGTCACAGGATTACCTAGAAATTAGAACTTAAATGACTCAATAATGGTAGTGGTTGAAAAATTGAGTAAAGCAGCCTATTTTATACCTGTAAAAACTACTTATAAAGCTGCAAATATTGCTAATATTTTATTAAAACAAATTTTTCAGTTGCATGGAATACCGAAAGTGATAATTTCAGACCGAGACCCTAAATTTATAGGTAATTTTTAGAAATATTTGTTTAAAGGATTAAATACTACATTAAAATTTAGTACCTCTTTCCATCCTCAAACTGATGGACAAACTAAAAGAGTAAATTAGGTATTGGAGGATCTACTCAGAATGTACGTAAAGGAGCAGCCAGGTAAATGGGAAGATTATTTACACCTGGTAGAATTTGCTTACAATAATCATTATCAAGCTTTAGCTAAGTATAGTCCTTTCAAAATTTTGTATGGAAGGTGTTAGAATATAATCCGTCAGGATTATAATATTGTAAATAAATAGATAAATAGTTAGCTGAACAATTTCGTAGGAAGGAGAAAAGGTTGATGAAGATCAATTGTCACATGTAATATATAAATATATGATGTAGCCTATGAATAATATTGAATTGGGAGTTATACCTAACAAGTGGTATCAGAGCTTGGCTGCCTGCCTGCCGTAACTCCTGCCTGCTGCATTTCAGCCCTGGCATTTTGCCTGCCAGTCTGCTCCTTCAGACTGTCTTCCCATCGCCAGTCTGCCCTCAGCTCTTCCCTCCTGCCAGTGCATGCATTGCATGCGTTACAATCCCTTCACAACTGAGTTTTGTGTACTGCCATTGTGTAGAGGAAACCATAATCCCTACCAGCGTTTTGTATGTGTATTATTCTACGTGGGTGCCAATAATTCTGTGTGATACCTATCAGTGGTATCATAAACCCTAATTCCAGAGGAATGTTGTGAATGTTGTAACAGCGCTGAGCTTGAACCCTAACTTTCATTGAGTATATCTGGTATCTCCTATGTGTGTGCTACGTTTTTTGTTGTGAAGTACTGTGAATTCAAGGAGCTGCATGGAATTTCAAGGAGCTGTGAATTCAACGAATTTATGGGAGGAATATGCGTCTGCCATTCTCCTACTAGCTTCTCATGTAAACCCTAATCGGTGTAAGTGAAGACTGGAGCTGCGGGCTCCCTCTACTGCACAATTTTTTATTGTTCTTTGCTAGAAAATTGAAGTATTACTCAGAAGACTGAGTATCAATGCTATATCTAACCCTAATATATATCCACGCTCTCATACATTTGCGTGGAGACTGTTTGGAGACCATCCTGTGTGGAGCTGCTGCGTGGAGCTGCCTGCTGCGTGGAGCTACGTTCTACTGAGTGGAGAAGAGACCATCTTGCGTAGAGAAGAGATCATCATTTAATGATATTGTGGTTGAATGATATTGTGAGAATCAAGGTAAATATCATCGCTCTTGGGAGCGGTACACCTGGTCTTCTTGCTCTCACCACCAGCATATCCAATGCCAAATTCATATCTTCCAGACCTCGAGTGAAATGTAGTTCTATTTCCGGTCATAGTTACAACAGTTGGGTCAGTTGCACCAGTTGATATAAAGCTGGTTGCAAGTATCTATAGTAGTGGTTCTTTCTAACAAGCTATCAAATTGGGAGGGCATGCTTACTAGCCATCGATTTGCTACAGAACTGGGTTATGATTTGGGCCCATATTGTAAAAGTTGATTGGGGTATTTTAATGGATAGGGATATCGAACAACTATCTTTGGTTTTCCTAAATCTCTTGCACCTTCACTTTGAAAACATATTCTATTTACTCAAAAACTAACTCTAAAATCCCTAAAACCCATAGACCTTCCTCTCTGAAATGAAAATTCCAGAGCGCTGATCGATGCAAGAGGCTGGAAAAATCTACAGAGTAGCTCTCTCATGCTTTGGATTGCATGTATGCTGTGATGAGACTGCTGGTGGAGAACATATAGCTAAAGACATCCACACTTTACCTCCTATGGAACGGAAAGGTTGCCAGACTATGGAACGGCTTGGACTGCGTTGAAGTGAAGACTGCGTGTTCTTTGAAGTGACCGATCTTAGAGACTGAAGACTGAGATTGATATGTTGAAGACTGGTGTATTTCTATAGACCGGTGAGAAGACAACATTTGCATTGAATACTGCCTGCGTTTTGAGACTGCAATGCAATATTGGAGCTGAGTATATGCGTTGTATGCCACATGAAGAGACTTCTCTTTTAGAAGATGTGCACCATCACTTGCGTGAAGTTTTCCGGTAAATTCTGCAAGCATTTGTCTATTTTCATTGAGTGAAGAGCCTCGTGACTGCTATATTGGAACTGTGACTGTTGCATGAAGAATTTTCTCCTCTATGAATTGCTGCTATGAATGATATAGCATGGAATTGCTGCATTTTTTCCTTTCAATTTGTAACTGTGCTTTGAAAATAAAGCTGTGGGCTGTAACCACTGCATGAGAAGATTGTTAATTGTGGCATAGACTATATTGTAAAAAGTGCAGAGACTCAGACCTGCATTGTGTAGATTAGTGCACAGAATTTATATATTGAAATGATATAGAAATTAAAAGCAGCTGCAAGATTGTTTTGAAAGGGCTGATAGGATGTAGAATCATATTGTAATATCTAAAGGAGCAGGAATCTAAAAACCTGCATCCCATATTTTTTTCTAAAGCATTCTGTAAGTTATAGTTTCCAGATTGGAGATGCACTCTTTGGCATCTAGTATTGGTGCTGCCCTAGCTGGAAAAGACCAATCCAAAGACGCTTCGAAGGGAGATTGCAGCAAGAGAGGACGAGGAAGAAGAAATTTCAGAGGTAGAGGGGGCAGAAGCAAAAGATCATATTTGTAGTGCAAGCATTGCGGAAAGACTGGGCACACATCAGATCAGTGTTGGGCTTCATGGGACTCAATCAAAGACAAGCACAACCAGAAGAAAGATGACCTAGATGCTAGTAAATATTCTTATTCTTGTATTGTTGCACATTGTAATCTTGGATTTAATGAAATGAATTCTCTTTCATCTTATAAAGATTGTTGGCTGCTTGATACTGGTGCAACATCACACATGACATTTAGAAAAGACTGTTTTGAAGAACTGAATGAAACAATAGATGGCATAGTTTACTTTGCAGATAAGTCAAGTATTAAACCAAAGGGAATGGGAACCATTCGACTGAAGATGCCTAGATTCCCTAATTTCTTGTTGAAGAACGTTCTCTATCTTCCAGAGTTGCAGAGAAGCCTGCTGTCCTTGGTGGAGATTTGACAGCAAGGCCATTCCATCCACATGTTTGATGGAATCGCTGAAATAAGAAAGTCCTCTGACAACCAAGTCATCATGACTGGATATGAAGATGGAAAGCTGCTGAAGCTCAAGGGTTCATCTGCAAGATTTCAGAACTA
>LPNX010848622.1:336898-360247 GCA_001517045.1 Pseudotsuga menziesii
TTTTGGGTGATGCAATAAAATGTGCAACATATTTGAGAAATAGAAGTCCATCAAATGCACTTGATAACAAGACTCCACATGAAATGTGGTTTGGCCATCTCCCTTTAGTCAGGCATCTCAGAGTTTTTGGTTCCACCTGTTATGCCTTGATTCCGAAGGAGCAAAGAAACAAGCTTGGTGCTCGAAGCAGAAAGTGCATTTTCCTGGGGTACGAAGAATACTCCAAGGCATACCGTTTGTATGATGAGGTAAACAAGAAATTTGTTATTTCTAGAGATGTCATTTTTCTTGAAACTAATAAAAATGACCAGTCCATTGAGAGACAGCTTGATCATCTGGAAAATTATCCTCATCCAAAGAACTATTATGAAAATGAATATGAAATTCCAAATCTTGAAGGGGGGATTCCTATTCTTGATCAACCTTTGGAATTTCCATATGAAGCACCAACTCCCCCACATGAAGAAGTTCCTTCTACTTCACTTGAACAAGAGGTTCAACTGGATGATGTCATTGAGAGAATTGAAAGACTCTCAATCAATGATGAAGCACCACCAGCTGATCAACCAGGACCATCACGGAAGATTCCTAAATGGGCCACAAAGACACTTGAAAGTGTCCATCCAGATGAAGTTGGAAAGATGGGAATGAGAAGTTGGAAAAGACATGAAGATGGAGGAGGAGCAGATAATTCAGGTGATGACATGGATGTATCATTTGATTGTGAATTTAATTTATCTGCTAAATTTGAACCAACTTCCTTTGAAGAAGATTCTACTCGTATTGAGTGGAAATAAGCTATGCAAAATGAGTATGATGCACTCATAAAGAATGGAACTTGGAAGCTCGTTGACCCTCCAGTTGGAACCAAACCAATTGGCTGCAAGTGGGTATACAAGAACAAATACAAATCAGATGGCTCACTTGACAAGCACAAAGCGAGGCTTGTAGCAAAAGGCTATGCACAGAAAGAAGGAATTGACTATGAAGAAACATTTTCTCCTACAGCAAAATGGGCTACCATCCATACCTTACTCTCCTTAGCTGCTCAGAAAGGGTGTAAAGTTCATCAAATGGATGTGAAGACTACTTTCTTGAATGGAGACTTGAAAGAGAATGTCTTCATGTCTCAGCCAGAAGGCTTTGTTGTGAAAGGAAAAGAACAAAAGGTATGCAAGCTTGTCAAATCCTTGTATGGCCTAAAACAAGCACCTCGCGCATGGTATGAAAAGTTAACCGAGCATCTTTTGAAATTAAATTTCGAACATTTTGATCTTGATGATGCAACACTGTTTATAAAGAAAGTTGGAAGATCTGTTGTGTATCTTGTGGTGTATGTAGATGATCTTTTAATGACAGGGAACAATGAGAGATATATATCATCCATAAAGAAATATTTGAAAAAGATCTTTGAAATGACAGAAATGGGACATCTCCACTATTACTTAGGAATTGAAGTCACTCAACATCCTAAGTACATATTCCTATCTCAGAAAAAATATGTTGGAGAAATACTAAACAAATTTTGCATGACAGAATGCAATCCTATATCTACTCCAATGGAACAGAAAATGAAGCTCACATCAAGCGAAGGAAAAGAATTTGAAGATGCGACCAAGTATCGACAACTGGTAGGAAGTCTTATCTACCTTACAACAACTAGACCAGATATTTCTTACGTTGTTGGCATATTTTCAAGGTTCATGCATAAACCTTGTGAAGGACATTGGTCAGCTGCAAAAACAGTTCTAAGATACTTGAAGGGGACTCAAGACATTGGACTCAAGTACTCTAAAGTGGATGACTTCAAACTTATTGGGTACTCAGACTCAGATTTTGATGGCGATAAGGAGACAGGAGTATCAACTTCAGGATACACTATGAGTCTTGGATCAGTAGCTGTTTCATGGAGATCACGCAAACAGTCAGTTCCAGCAGATTCAACAACAGAAGCAGAATATGTGGCTACAGCTGAAGCAACGAAAGAAATAGTATGGCTCGGGAAGATACTTGAATATTTGCAAGAAAAACAAGAGAACTCCACTCCATTACTGGTCGACAATACTTCTGCAATCAAGCTGGCTAAGAATCCTATATTCCATGATCGAACCAAACACATCAACACAAAGTATCATTTGATTCGACATCATGTAGAGGCCAAGACAGTCCATCTTCGACATTGTTCCACAAATGATCAAGTTGCAGACATCTTCACCAAAGTGCTTGGACGAGAAAAGTTTGAAAGATTCAGAAACATGCTCGGACTTACGAACACCCCTTCGGATTAAGAGGGGGATTGTTATAATATAATCCATCAGGATTATAATATTGTAAATAAATAGATAAATAGTTAGCTGAACAGTTTCGTAGGAAGGAGAAAAGGTTGATGAAGATCAACCGTCACATGTAATATATAAATATATGCTGTAGCCTATGAATAATATTGAATTGGGAGTTATACCTAACAGAAGGAAATGCAATACTCCCATCTCTTGGAGTAATCCAATGGACAGGTTAGTATTAGGACCTGAATTATTGAAGAAGACGGAGTTAATTGCAAAACAGGTACAAGGTAATTTGAAAATTGTGCAAGGTCGACAAAAAATCCAAGCAGACCTTAAACGAACTCCAAAGGAGTTCTAGGTAGGAGAACATGTTTTTATTAAGGTGAGACCCAAAAAGAGTTCTCTGAGGCTAGGTAGTTGTGCTAAGCTAGAACCTCGATATTGTGGTCCTTTTGAAATACTGTCTAGGATAGGACAGGTAGCATATCAGTTAGCTCTACCACCAAATCTAAGAGTTCACAATGTTTTTTATATTTCTGTATTAAAAAAATATGTACACAATGCTACTCATGTTATTAATTGGAATGATGTGTAGGTGGAACCCGAAGGATATTTTCTAGTGGAAGTGGATTGTATCCTTGAAAGGAGGGAGATCTTGCTTAGGAATCGCACCATTGGTCAGGTTAAGGTGCAATGGAAGCACCTTAGTCTAGAAGAAGCCACCTGGGAATTGGAAAGTCATATGCGGGATGCATATCCAATTCTATTTCAGGGGAACTCTGAGGACGATGTTATAAATTAAGGGGGTGTGTACATGACATGCCACAATTTGCAAAAACAATTAAAAATTATTGAGGAACATTGTGTTATATTTTATGTTAAGTTTGTAATTGATGACCAAGTGGGGTCAAGAATAATTAATGTAATTCAGAATATTTTATTTATAAATAAATAAATGATGAGACAACAGCTTAGGGAAGTTGTTAAAAGAGTGTTAATTGGTCACTTGGTGGAGGAGACTGGGTGGAGAGTATACGTCTGACAAGTGGCATCATCCTCAAACTACTTCCAACTATTGCAGGTGGCAACTTCCCTATATTTGTGGTCATGATTCCCTAAGAAAGTGGAATTGGAGCAGGTGGCTCACTAAGTGAAAACTGACCCAGAAGACCTAGGACTTTCTATAAAATTTCCCACTGAAGACAACTAAGGCTGCTCATTCTAAGAAGTGATCATTTAGGGTGAATGAATTGCACATGAGATTTTCAATGGAGGGGATTATTGAAGTGAGTTGGAGGGATTAATTGTTGAGATTGAACTTATTGCAGCCATTAGGATGAAGTTCTTACTGCCGTGAGAAGGTTTGGATTATTGAGGTAATTTGACTAGTCAGGTGACAAAAGGTCTTAAGGATACATCCTTCACCCAATACTATACCAGGAGGACCAGGAAATAGGCTCGGGGGTCCCGAGGAAGTGTAGTCTAAGATTTCTCCAGGAGTTGGTTGGGACGAACAACGTCCTTAAGATACTGTCACCTCATCATTGACATGTTCTAATTGTTTCATGTTATTATATTTATTTATTGTCTTTAGTAAAATGTTTACTAGTTTTCAAATGAAGGCATGTTAGTATTTTATTAGGGTTTATGAAGAAAAGAGTAACTGTGTATTGATGGACTTAGTAATTTGCATATTATGTTAGAAATAGTAGTCATTATATGCTAAATGAGAAATAAATAGAAATAGATTTCCATACTATATTTTTCCACGCCTGGTTTAGGCAGTACTCTAGTATAGCTCAGTGTTTAGGTAGATATGATGATTCTTATTTAAATCTAAATGAAAAATGTAACTAATTTCTTCTATAGTTTGCATATGATTCATTCTTTAGAAACAACAGTAAACACTCTATTATTGAATGTATCTACTTCAGACAACAACTGAATATATGTATATAAAGATATTTAGTAATCATACTAATCATAGAAATGTTATTAATACTATTATTCATTATAAACACAATAGGTAAAGTTAAACAAAGAAACATAAGAATAGTAAACAAACTATCACTTAGGGTTTAGAACTAGGTAGTACTCGATATTTTCTTATTATAATTTGTTCTAAGATAATATGTGTTTCTGTATTAAAACATATGTTTTTTTAATGTAACCTCCAGGGAATCACCTAGGGTTATGAAATACAGTTTTCATTCTATTCACAAACTTGCAGTATCTTACCCTAGTTTTTCCTTAGTAAGAATTTTAACAACTGTAAAATCATTGAAGGATAAATAAAAAAACACAGTTAAGAATGTATCATGTCAATTTATTATATTACAAAACTGTAGGGTATATTTAAATATTAACCCTTATGAGCCAAAACAGAGTAATAATATTACTCTTAAACACAATAAAATTTCCCATAAAACATTACACTGGGAATCATTATAATTACCTGATAATAATTAAAATAATACTATTCGTTAAAAACAAAATCAAATAGGAAGAAATGGCTTATTTCCTTTAGAATTCAAGGTCGAGGCTTAGGCATGTTAATAAAATTGAACTATACAAAATAATATATATTGGCAGTAACTATTCATTAATGACATGTAAAAACCCTTAATCCATTTACAAGTCTTGACTGATTAAAAGTCTTTCTTCACCTTAAAAACCCATTTTTTTAAAAAACTAAAATTTACCAAACAGAGGTCAATAGCCTCGTTATGGCTTAGAGCTGAGCTCTACTAGGAAATTAAAAGAAGTTTACATTGTTCAGGTCATAAAGGTACTATATTAAAAACTAATTTATCACGACTACAACAACCTTCAACTTCCTTGCACAAAATAACCTCTAGCCTATTTTTGAACTCATACCAAAACAAGAAAGCAAGAAACAACAAGCGAGTGTGTAAACCAAGGTCATTCCTTAACCAACGATAGAGATTATATCTTCCAACCACCACATCTTTTTGCAGGAAGAAAACCATCATTTGCAACCGGGACTTATCGGAAGTATGCTAAGCTGGAACGTGGAAGGAGCAAGTTCATTCCAACCTACAGAGTTGAGAGGAGGACCTGCAAGCTTTATAAAACCATTATAGCTACAAATATTATATTAAAATTTAAACCCTTTCTTTAAAAAAAAACTGACTGAAAATTTGAACTGGCCGTTACTTGCAAGCTTCTTGTTCTGAATGAAGCTGAGGAAGCTGGCCACCTAAGATTGTTTAGCCACCTTACCTAAATTCAAGGAGACACTGAGTCACCACTACAAAGGACAATGAGAAAATCAACCCAACTAGAATGAAGGAGCACTCTTGTACAAGATCTGGCCACTAATTTTAGTCTTAAGATAGACACAGTCCTCGAATCCTCAACGAAAACCAATTTCTACACTTCCAGTATGCTACTGTAACCTTTAAATACCAAGAACCCCCTCACGACTTCTCTCAAGACAGCCACAAAATTTGTTTATGGAAGCTATCTACCAAGCTTGAAGGTGGTTACAGGTTTTCAATGGCCACAAGCTTGTATCTCGGCCAACCAGACGAGGTAACCCTCGCTATGCAAAATAAAGTGAGTAGGGTTTGAGTTGTAAGTCAACCCTTTCATGGATATAACCATCCCATGTGTCCTTTGAATTATTTCTCCAGTGTCGATAGAGTTCAACAGTCTGCGCTACAACACAATGATTTATAATCAAACCTTTGATCATTATAAACTATGCATTATATGATTGCCAATAATATGATAATACCATGGTGTATCGATACTTACTGCATCGACTATAGGATATAACATGAATATTTTTATTCTAGAGTTTTCTTTGTTAATAAATCAAGTTGGATAGTTATGTTTATTAACTAGGTTTGGTGAAATTTGTGAGAAGAACATGTTTTTACTTATAACCATAGTAAGAAGGAGAGATATGGATTATTGGATCTTAGCCTTTGAGTTATTTTGAAAGAGTGTTTATTTAGTTGAAGACCAAAACGATATAAGAAATCCCAATAAAATTCTAGCAACTTAATGATGAGTTTATAAATAAAAGTATAAGTAAATTGGTCATTCATTGAGAGAAGGATGTTTATAGAGTCCTATAATGAAGGTAGCTACGAACAACACCAAACAGTATGCAGTGAGTTAAGCCCCAAGATGTGAACTATATTCTCTCTATTTAAACTTTAAATTACCAATACTGTAAACAAAAATACAAGTGTTCTTTAGAATTTTAAAGTATAAATATTCAATCGATTGGAGGAACATTGGATAGTATTTGTTCTTGCAATGTTTTAACCCATTTATATAGTGTGTAAACGTCATTATCAATTTTGTTATAAATACAAATTACGGAGATATAACTACACAATTAAGATCAACGTTACCTTCTGAAGTCAAGTTGATCTTAAATATTCTAATGCTAGCATCTTATTCATGCTAGTGAAGTAGCTTCTCGACTTGAATTTAAATAATACTCTACTGGATCATATGCTTACCTGCTAAGCCTGTAAGGAACCAACCGTCCAACTATGTTAGCTGAAAGCTAAGTAAGCCCCATTTACACACAAGAATTATTTCCCTACTTGACAAAAGATAAACATCAGTATATCTAGCAGCAGCAAATTACAAGTTCTTTTCTACTTCTGAAGGAATTACAACTACTAAGTCATTAACTGCACTAGCACATTGTTAAGATTACACCTTTAGTTTGCATGTTTTTATAAAGAAGCAAACCCTTGTTCTTTTATAAAATGTTTCATTTTTTGCTAACCATTAGCAGGTACTTAGCGACGACTTTAGACATTTTATGTCCCTTGAAATTTTTTTAAATTTTTTACGAATTTTTGGGTTATTACAACACCTCACCAACTTAGAAAATAATCATTCAAAATTGTAAACTTTAAAATTTATATAATTATTTTACAATGGGAACCCCTTCTTGGAAAATATAGAGACCCTTGGTTTAATCAAAATTTGAACTAGCCAATGGGAGAAAATAGTCCTGCATCAAACTCCCAAAGTATGAAAATATATGACCTCGTGGTCATAGGTATATACTTTATTTAAACCTCATGGATCCCAAACTTTATGCTACAGTTTTTGTTGTACACTAGTTTTCCAAGTTTGTCCTCTCTTTGCGATTTTCATTCTGCCAGGTTTCCAAGTTTTGTTTTGTAGTCTTTCTTTAGCTTTGTTGTTCTTATTTCCTTTTTCTCTCAAGGATTTGTTTTTGATGCATTTCAATTCAATATGAGATAGATGAAAAGAGTTGAAATCAAGAGTGACACACCTATATCATAATTGAATGCATAAAATTGTAGATGAGTCAACCCCCAGTTTTGTCAACGGTTGAATACCATGCACATATTGTGACAATAGCCGTTGAGAAATAGCTTGGAGAAATATGCATGTCCATCTACTATTTGTTGTGGTAAGAAGAGGAGAAAAATACAAATGATTCATGAAAATATGGTGCAATATGGTCATAGAGGTACAAGCCCTTTTTCTGAAAGTGTTTATGCTGATAGGATACAATTTCAAAACGTGAGAGATGCAGAGGCACAAAACATATATGAAGTGGAAACAAACACATATGAAGAGGCACCAACATTAGATAAATGGATTTAAGTTGATAGAATGTTGAATGACGGTTTCAATTATGATTGACACAAGTTGATGCAGGATGCTTGAAAACATGTGTATGGTACTTGCAAGTTAAGTCAATTATCAACAATTTTTCTAATTCTTAATTTACAAATGGTGCATGGTTGGAAAAACAGGAGCGTTAATGAGTTATTTGTATTGGTACATCAATTGTTACCACCTGAATCCACATTTCCATCAAAACAGAGTGCATGTAAAGCACAAATCACTAACATAGGCTTAGAATATGAAAACATCCACACATGTCAATGGTTGTGTATTATTTCACAAAACTCATGCAAGAGATACTGAATGCCCAAAATGTAAATAAGCAAGGTATAGACCATGGTTGAAATCAAATTAAGCTCCTAGAAGGGTTCTTCTCCAGTTTCCACTAATTCCATGGTTGCTTCTAATGTCGATATGTCAATATATTGTTTAGGTTATGCAATGGCATGCCCAAAATGAGAGCACCAATAAAAAACAATGTTACGTGGTTGATTCTAAGACGTGGATGGAATTTGACAACAAATGGCCTAATTTGTCCCAAGATCCTCGTAATATAAGGCTGGGTTTAGCTTTATATGGAGTGAAACCATTCTTATATTAGAGCACTAAATGGTTAGCTTTTCCAGTGTTTTAGATAAATTATAACTTGCCTCCATGGTTACCAAGCAAACCATTTTCTTGATGTTGTCATTAATTATACCAAGAAGGAAAAGCGTAACTTCAGATACAATTGATGTTTATTTAGAGCCATTATTTCATGAGCTAGTAGAATTGTGGAAAGTAATTGAAGAAATTCATGTTTCAAGGGACAATGATTCAATCCAGTTCACTTTAAGATATTCTTTGTTGTTTACGATACGTGATCTTCCTACATAGAAAAATTGACTAGTATTAATGTTAATGGATACCATGGATGTTTGTTTTGCATCTTTAAGGGTTTTATGGGGAACTTAAGTAGTTTATGTAAGTGTATTTATTGTGGACATCATGATTACCTTAAAATGGAGCATCCTCATCATTGTAAAAGTTCATGTTTTAATGGTCAGGAAGAGAACAGTGAAGCACCATTGGAAATAACAAGTGATTATATTATTCAAAATGGAGAAAAAAGAACGTAGTTCAATTGAAATTGGTGGCATTCCTGGTAGTAAAAATGATCCACTTAATGATAGTGGTGCAAAAATATCATGCATATTTTATAAGTTGCCATACTTTAAGCATGTAACCATTAGGCACACTATTGATTTTATGCATATTGAGAAAAATATAGCTTTTTCTATTATAGAAACTCATTTTGGTGCATATGATATAGTGTCATCATGCATAGGCCTTCAAGAACTAAAGATTCATCAAAATATTTGGGTTGAAAAATATGGTGATGTAAAAAATAGAAAACCTACTGCTCCTTATGTGTGGACAAAGGAACAATGTGCACAATTCTTGATGTTGATGTCCCATACTTGCTTTCTTACTAGATATGTGAGTAGTAATATTAGAAGGAAAACTGACACTAATTGTTTAAAAAGCCTCAATACCCATGATAATCATGTCATAATTGAGGATAGTTTACCTGTTGTGGTCATATCAACTTTGGAAAAGGGGACAAGATTTGAAATTATAAGGTTGGGCCTAATATTAAAGAGAATGAATTTGCATGTATCAGATCCTTTAAACTTTCATAATTTGAGGGGAGAGGTTGTTGAAGTCCTTTGCTTATTGGAACGAGAATTTGCACCAACAATATTTAATATTTCTATGCATCTTCTTGTACATATAGAACATGAACTAGAGCACTGTGGCTCGATAAGAAAGATATGAATGTATTCTATAGAATGATATA
Source organism: Pseudotsuga menziesii (assembly GCA_001517045.1). Classification (NCBI taxonomy): domain Eukaryota; kingdom Viridiplantae; phylum Streptophyta; class Pinopsida; order Pinales; family Pinaceae; genus Pseudotsuga; species Pseudotsuga menziesii. The sequence continues at coordinate 346,679 of LPNX010848622.1, forward strand.
TGAAGGTATTGAAAACGTTTGTTTGTAATAAGGAAAAACTATAAGGTATCATGTGTGAGGTATATTCAATGCAACATGCCATAGAATTTTGCACAAAATATATGGAGGAGTTTAGTAATATCAATCGACATGTATGTGATGATGAAAAATATGAGAGAGTTGTTGGAGAAGTATTATAAGGAAATGGACTTCACTTCAATCTATCAAACGAGTAAAGAACTATGATACATGCCTATGTTCCTCAAAACACATCCTCTTTCAATAAGCGGCGCAGGTGAAATATTGTTTACATAATTATTTATTTATATAATTTCATATAATAGTTAAATTATTATCATTCTTATGATATTGTATGTTCATATTCTATGTAGAAAATAAGAATAAGAGATTCAAACAGGGATGCATCCATCTTGAAAGTGTACACTTACAAATATGATTATTGGAGATGGTTATTTTCCAAAATTTGATGATTAGATCATTGATGCAATTAGTGATGCACACCGAGAAGGTCGGGATATCACAATAGAATAAATTGAGATTAACCACAAAAGATATTATCTACTTCATTCAATGTGAGGTGGGCCTACAGTAGTCATTTAAGAGTGGCAGAAAAGGACATAGTAAAGGAAAATTGTGATTGTATTGTTAGTGCCAAATTTCATCATGACACTTAAAAGAAACTTTATGTTGGATTGATTCAAGAAAATATTCAAGTTGATTATGGTGAGACTAGTCCCATATTATTAAAATGTAAATGGATCAAGACATCTATAATAAAACATGATGAGTATGGATTTGTATGTGAAAATACACATCAAATTTTACCAAAGGCTAATGAGCCATATGTTTCAACTCTTTAGATTAACCTATCATTTCTAATTGATAATGAAACAATCCCAAGATGGTTGTATGTAATATGTTGATATAATGGTCAATGGGAAATGCAATAGTTTACCAGAAACATTGGAAGAATAAGTTGAAGATAAAAATAGAGTTGTATTTGAAGAATAAAATCCCATTCCTAATGAAGAGACTGGGATAGAGTATGTAACACATGGTTAGGAAAATTTATTTTATGAGGACAATGAATACAAGGAAGTAGATACATATAAAAGTGATCACGATTGTCATCTTGATGGAAACAAAACTAATCATGATAATCATTTGTGTTAAGAATAAAATATGCATGAGAGATAAATAAATACAAAATTGAAATAGCAATCATAATAACAACACCAATATTTACCCGAAAAACCCCAAAACTGCAAAAAATCACTGAAATAGATCTATTATCTCCCTTGACCTAAAATGGCTAAGTTGGGCCAATTGAGCTAGCCACCACTCACCTCCATGCCACTTTAAAATGTATCCTCCTCAATCCTTATAAACCCTGATTTTCATGTAATACCATGGGACAATACCATGGGGCACCAAATACCGTTGGCCACCAATACCATAGAAAATTACCATTGGTCACCAAATACAATGGAAAAATATCACTGGCCACCAAGTACCATGGACCCAAAAAAATGTTCTAGACCTAAACCACCTTTGACTCATTCTCAAGTGAATGTTAATCTTAACAATCCCCTCTTTAAACTTGACTTGTAGTAAACACCAAGCCCCCTAAAAATTCTACCGATGAATCTCACATACACCCCCGTATCACCTACGTGTATCTCCCGAATTTACTGATGAGTTACCTAGGTTATGCATGAATTACTAGGAAGTTACATCCATATTCCCATTTATACGTAAAATGCTCCATTAATATTTTTCATGTGTCTTCATGGTGACTACACCATCATCATCTGTTCCTTCAAACTCTCTCTTTTCCATGCTCGTCTACTTGCTCATTTTCTGCCATTCTCTTTCTGTACTTGCATCCAACCCTGCCATTGATGTCCATATAAAGAAGAATTCATCCATCGAATTACATGGGTCCTTAGTCCCTGTAAATTCCATTTCTCTAGGAATTCTCTTCACATACATGGTTCATCAACCTTTGTAACAAAACTGAGATTAAACCATCTCACATTCCTGCCACAATGGAATACTCAACCTCTATGATCTATATCAAGTTAGGCTACAAGTACACCTACCACCCTCATACCTAACCATTGGTTCATTCCACACTTGATGCAACATCCCTTCTCTACGCATAAGAGGGATACTCTTAGGGTTAACCTTGACTCGATAATGATTCAAATGGTTTAGGTATTAGCATATGTTTTTGGGCCCATGGTATTTGGTGACCAATGGTATTTTTCCATTGTATTGGTGGCCAATGGTATTTGGTAGCCCATGGTGTTTCATATAAATAATCCTTTATAAGGACTGAGGAGGATCCATTGTAAAGTGTCCTAGAGGTGAGTGGTGGCTAGATCACTTGGCTCGACTTGGTTGGCTTAGGTCAAGGGAGATAATAGATCTATTATGTTTTTTTCTTGGTTTTGGGTTTTCCATGTAAACATTGTGTTTCTATCTTAAATATGTTTCTATGTGTATTTATGTTCTTTCATTATTATTATTGATATTCATTTAAATCCTAAGAATTGTTATCAGAGCCATGGTTTGGAATGTAGTTTTTCTTATTGTGTTGTACTTTGTTTTGTGAATTAATTGTGCGGTGCATGTTTGGTGGTACCTTACACCCTAGTAGTATGTTTGGGATCCTAGTTAAAATGTAATTTGTTTAGGTGTTAGAAGCACAAGGTATCCCTCTTATGTGTAGAGAAGGGATGTTGCATCAAGTGTATAAATAACCACCAGGTAGGTACAAGGGTGGTAGGTGTACTCATATCCTAAGTTGATATATATTGAAGAGGTTGAGTCTTAAATTATAGAAGGAATTTGATATGGTTGAATATGATTTGTGGGACCAATATTCATGAACCATGTATGTGAAGGGAATTCCTACGGAATTGGATGTTATCGCGGTTAAGGACCCATGAAATCCAGTAGATGGATTCTTTTTATATGGACATCAATGACAATGTTGGATGTAGATACAAAAGGATCATGGTACAAAACGAGTAAGGAAGCGAGCATAAGAAAGTGAGAGGATGAAGCAACATATGGTGATAGTGTAGTCACCATGAAGACACATGGAATTTGTTTATGGAGTAGTTTGCATGTAAAAGGGAATATGGATGTAAGACATGGTAAGGCATGCCTACCCCTAGTAACTCACTGGTAAAGTCAGGTAATAGACCTAGGTGATAAGGGTGGTGTATGTGATATTCCACTGTAAAAATTTGAGGGGGGTTGGTGTTTACTACAAGTCAAGTTTAAAGGGGGGCTTTTTAGGGTTAACCTTGACTCAAGAATGAGTCAAATGTTTTGGGTATCCATAAGTGTTTTTGGGCCCATGGTATTTGGTGACCAATGGTATTTTTCCATGGTATTGGTGGCCAATAATATTTGGCAACCCATGCTATTGTCTCATGGTATTGCGTGTACATAAGACTTTATAAGGATCGAGGAGGATCTATTGTAAAGTGGCCTAGAGGTAAGTGGTGTCTAGTTCACTTAGCCCAGGTTGGATGGCTTAGGTCAAGGGATATAATAGATTTATTATGGTGTTTTTCTCCCAGTTTTGGTTTTTCCACGTAAACATTGTGTGTCTATATTAAATATGTTTCTATGTGGATTCATATTCTCTCATTATTAATTATATGTATGCCATTGAAATCCTAAGAGATACCTTTTTCTTATAGTACACGAAGAAATTACATTCTAACCAAGAACCCAAAAATACTACTAGGGTGTCGCATACCAACAAAAATGCACCCAATAACATGGAAAAATACCATTGGCCACCAAATATCATGGGACCAAAAACATGTGCTAGACCTAAACCACCTTTGACTCGTTCTTGAGTCAAGATTAACCATAACAATTTGGCACCTTAAACTTATAGAATACTTTTTCACTATTAAAATTAGATTTTATTGTTTTGGCCATGGGATTATCCAATGGTTGTATTAAACTTTGTGCTAAAATTTGTGTGGTTTTTATTGTTTTATCCATGGGATTATCCAAATAATTATTTTCAGTACTATACAATGTTTCAAATATGATTTCCTTATTTTCCTCACCCTCAAATTCTGTGTGAAGATGATTTGTCACCTTAAACTTATATAATAATTTTTCACTATGAAAATTGGATTTTATTGTTTTGGCCAAGGGATTAGCCAATCATTGTATTAAACTTTGTGCTAAACTTTGAATGGATTTTAATGTTTTTTCCATGGGATAACCAAATACTTTTTTCAATACCGAGTGATGTTTCAAATATGATTTCCTTATGTTCCTTACTATCAAATTATATATGATAAATGTTGTTAATGGATGTCTTTGACTTTCAGTGTTAAAAAACATGGAAGAATTATGCTTTGATTGTATTCTATCATGATGGAAAAACATATATAGGTTGTATTAAACAATACTTTTAGATACAATATGTGGTCATATGTGGAACGTAATTTTTTAACAAATGTTACAATGAGATGCAAATGTACATCTCCAATTCACAAACCCTGAAATTGACTATATTTCATATTGACCTTCATTTCAATGTTATAATAAAAGTACACTATCCCAATTTCAAATGATTTCACACATTTATACATTTTATAGAACCATATCATATGCAAGGAAAGATGGTATACTTTCTTATTAATCATAATATGTGATTATATAATCAAGATATTTTATAGTATTTGTTTGTCAATGTACTACTAATGTTTTTTATGGGAAATGTTGGATATAAAGGATATGAATAATAATGGGCTGAATTGTAAAAGTGGCGCAACCAATGATGAAAAATTTCTACAATATAGAATGTTCGTAAAGAACAAATCGGAAGAAATGAAGAATATCTATCATCTCTTGGTTTGGGAATTAAGTAAGTAGTTATTCCTTGTACCTTTTTCACTTCTATCCATATTCCAATAAAGTTGTCTATAATCTAGTCCATGACGTAGCCTATATATGCATTTGATTCTATTTTGATAATTTTTTTGTTTTATAGGGATAATTTTGATTATAGAGAAAAATAGAAAAATCAAAAGCCAAGCAAAGGCACATCATCGCCAGCCCATGGTTTGAAAAATTAGTAAGTAGTTATTACTTGTACTTTTTCACTTCTATACACATTATATGTTAGTTGTATATAATATATTTGATTATGTAGGCTATTAGACATGTATGCCTTTAATTATGATTTATTTAGTTTTTATTTTAAAGGGAAAATTTGGATTCCACACAAAATGAGCATAATCAAAAGGAAAGCAAAGGCACATAGTCAGCAGCTCATAGAAGTATACACCTTGGTGGATATATACATGGATATGATGCTGACAATACTAATGATCAACTTCCTGATATATCACATGATCATGTCCAAGATATTACTCATGAAAAATGGCAAACAATGGAGATTCATGTTTGCAAGAGCTTTATTTAAAATTAAAACAAATATTTGAAGGCACACATAAGAATATTGGTGAGATAGCTAGTTCCACTCGTGATGTGTCCAATGAGGAACCAATTAGGATTTCAACTGCCATAGAAAAAACACATGTTGTGTCCACAAACATGAGTGCTTATTTGGCATCACCCATTCTTGATTCTAAAGCTTTATCACCTTTGGTAAAAAAGAAAAGAATTAGTTAAGGCTTGTATAGGATCACATAAAGGGATTCCAAATAAAGAAAATTAGAACTCGGGAAGAAAGCTTATTTGGTTGAGGTAATCGATGGTGAACATACTGGCCCAAATGCTTCAAGGTGGGCCTTAGAGTTGGGAACAAGAATAAGCTCTTATTTGGATGTCACCAAAACCAATTGTGCAAATCAAGATCCATGAAATGTGGATTGAGTGATCCAACAAGTGGAAAATTCCTTTGATATTGTAGGTGGAAATATTTCCACAAAATATTACAAGAAGAGAATGAGAAAATTGATTACTAATTTTAGGCATAAATGTAGACAATTAGTTTTGGATGGAAAAGAAAGGGAGAGAAGCTTGATTCCCAAATAATGGGAATATATAAAGTAAAGTATGTGTGGTGAAGAACGGTTGGAAAATAGTACAAAAGGGAATAAAAAAAGAGATAATGTGAAGGATAGATTTATTTTGGGTCGGCTTGGGTTCCAAGCCAAACAACACCTATTTGTATGTAAATAAATTTTTTGTTGAATACATTACGTATGGATTTTCTATACGTTTATTTGTACATAAATTGTGTTATGTAATTTGATTTGTTTATATATAATCCAACTAATTATGTGTTGACAATGATTTGTAGGCTCATGGAGATAAGTACATTGTGTTATGCAATAAGTACACCGTTTATTTGTAAGTACATTGTGTTATGAAATTTTATTTGTTTATATCTAATAAAACTAATTATGCATTGACAATGATTTGTAGGCTCATGAAGATAAGAAATATAAGGATGTGAGTGGAATTCCAACCTTTGAAAAATATAAACATAAACATGTGGAAAAAATCCAATAGGAACATCATTGTCACCTATTCTAGTCGAGGAAAGAAAACATATTGGAACCACATCTTCTATTGAAAACCAAAATGGGGATTATAAACATGCAATGGAATGCATAAATGGGTTGGAAAATACAACGTCAACCATATCCTCCTACACTCAACCTCTTGTTGCTGCATGGAATAATAAGGGATTTCATAGTGACTCAGATCGGGTAAGCTTATTATCATTCCCCTGCAAACATTTTTTCATTTCAATTTTAAATATGTTGATCTTTAATTTTCTTCCATTTAAATTCACTCAAGAAGTATATTTCTTTTTAATTGCAATGCCTGTCAATCACAAGAAAAAACTATAAATAAGGGTGGTGAAATAATTTAGAAAGTCTCAAAAAATGTTGATACGCTTCAACATTTCCAATCAGTGCCAATTCCTATCGGTGTTTCAAATATTTGTTTAATTTAACAAAGCTTCAGGATATTTAGGATGGATTGAACTTCACTATGAAATAATATTGAAGGAGAAATAAAAATTTCAGTGTACAATGATCAAACAATCATGGTGAAATTAAACAGGCGAGGAAAATCTGTTTTAACATAACATTACTCTAATAATCAGTAATCTGTGTGTAATACAATGATGATATAGTGAAAATGATTCAAATCAACTAGGTGTGATTCAAATTCCATGACTTGGACTGACTCCAAATATCATTAAATATGGGAAAATCATCACTATAAGATCACTACTTTAACTTAAGAAAACTAAATCAGTTCACAATCAGTTAAATGATTAAGGTTTGATAGGAAAAGGAGCCTAACCTGCTTAATTCATGCAAATGCAGTTCTAGGATAACTGGAGATGAACTAACTGATACCCATCGGAGGACAAATAAACATAGACTAGGGTGAAATGATGGTAGGACTTCAATGATGTAATATCCCAATTGTTAAGCCCTAGACTTATGATCTTTCATGTGACTTATGTTCTTTTTCATTATGGAATTACGATATTAAATATGATCGTGGACTTATTCTCCTTTGCATGATTCATGTGATTAAGGACTTATGATTATTGTTTGATAATGTGGCTTTGTACTTTGGCACTATTATTAATGATAATGTTATTACTAGCATCTTTTCTATCTTTGAATTTTGTTACTATTGATTAAATAAACAACCGGATCAACAAAGGAAACTAAAAGAGTATGGGGGACCATGAATTCGACGAAGTGAGTGGGAATGGGGACATCCCTAGAACCTTATAACTTTATTTTGGCTTAAGTTTGTCCATCCCAATTCATATTTGTACCTTGGTGACATTAATAATGTTGGTCACCCAAACCTTGTACAATGGACCCTATTCTCAATATTTATGGACTATGGAGTTAATAGTGCATCTTTTTCACACCTTAGTGGGCCCACATTTCCTAGGTATCCCCCAATGGGATTATATTCTCTCACATTTATGTGTTTTTGGTCATTTATGAGCCATTTTCCTAGTTTTTAGGGGTTGTAAGCTATTTTCTAGCTTCCACTCTTACACTATGCATTCATTATCCTATTTTTGTGCTTACATGATATTTATGACCCTACTGGATGCCCTATCTCACCTATTTATCCAAAATTTATGTTTTTTAATCCCCTTTATGCATTAGTGTGCCTCCATGTTCTATTCATGGCTCATATCATTAGTTTTTGGTAACTCCTCATCATGGTGATAATTTGGGAAAATGAATCTTTTCACTAAGACACCAATCCACCAATTCAAGTTAATTATACATTATGAATCTTAAACCTTGGCTCTCTCTAATTTGATTAAATCCCTTTGGGTTATATTTTTCCTCCTTATGATATTAATTCATATGCCCTCTCCTTGTTGAATTTGATCTAGAGCTTTGTACCATGTGACTTGTGTTATCTATCCATGTTGGCAATGTTGGTAGTATCGGGAGTGTATTGAGACATAGAGTTAGCCTAGTTGTTTTATTTTTGCTTCCATTATATAATTATACCATTCCAAGTTCTCACACAGGAATCAAGGAAATGGGAATGGTGAGGTAGGGCATATCCCATAGGTAGTGGAGATAGACAAGAAAGTGGTAGTCGGGAACATTGTGGTTATAGAACGAGGTAGTTCTAAGAGTTTCTTGAATAAGTGTTCATATACCTATGGATCCCTGGTCTCATATCAGGGGTGACCTGTTGAAGAGAGGAAGGCTTCAAAATGTCTACAGTTGGGAAGAAAATCGTCCCGTTTCATCCAATTGCCCATATTTTGAGATAAGTATTTTTCTTATGTTATGTTTTCATTACATTATTTTATTTGGTATATGTGTAATGGTGGATGATTGGTTTTTTGAGTGTTCATTTATTGAATGAATGGATATGCATGTAGGAAGGATGAATTTCATATAATATGGAATTGATTTTCCACGATCATTACCTTCTTTCTATTCTTCTTCTTCTTCTTAATCAGAAATTGTAATTCTAGATCTATTGTATTGAGAAGGGTGAAACCATATGATCTAGTTCAACCATCTATGCTCATTCCCCTGTTGTGAGACATGTTCCATTATGTCTAGAATAATGTTTCTAGTGAAAAATATCTTTCATTTGATTGAAAAATCTTTCTAGATGACCAAGATATGCTTGTTTTGTTAGGATTATTAATCCTCCCTTGTCCAAATTTGGTCATATGTCTAAATCGGGAGTCCGTCCAGTCTATTTATAGTCATTAGCACCATTGGTTAAACTTAACCTAATTGGGGCACATGTTTCAGTTACCAAAGTGTGGGGAACACTAATTGAGGCTCACTGCCACTTATTGCACTTGATTGCATAAGTTTAGGAGTCTCCTAGATCAATCCCTACAATTTAGGAAGCAACTGGGAGTGCTGAAACCAACCAAGGTCAGTTAACTTCAGTTGATGACTAGTCAAGACAAGTTAGGAGTCAGTTACATTCAGTTAAATAATGGTTTAATTAATTGCACACATGTGGGGCATTTTTCTCACCTACCACAGTCAGTTAACCATTATTTAATACTAAATGTAACAGTTGGTTGTGTTTTAGAACTCTGATTATGATTTAGACAAGGACGGTTAACTACTGGGTCCTTAACTTCAGTTGATGACTAGTCAAGACAAGTTAGGAGTCAGTTACATTCAGTTAAATAATGGTTTAATTAATTTCACACATGTGGGGTGCTTTTCTCACCTACCACAGTCAGTTAACCATTATTTAATACTAAATGTAATAGTTAGTTGTGTTTTAGAACTCCAATTGTGATTTAGACAAGTCTTGGTTACCTACGGTCAAGTAGAGTCATCAATTCAAAATTCCTCATGTGTATTTGAATTGCTTGTGGCTATTAAAGCCATTTTACATCATTGTAATTATTATCTGGATTACTTTTTTGATTAATGAAAGCATTCACAGCTGCAAGCCTTTTGCACTATTTCATTCTTCAATGGCTGAGTAAATTGTGAGATCTTCTTTGTGAGTTGTGTGTTTGTCTACAAATCTATATGATCAAATTTAACATGTTATCAGAGCCTCGGTGGACAAGGAACTTCTCCTCCTCAGATCTCCTACTAGATCATTTTTTTGTTTTGCAGGTACAACTTCGAAATGATTTCATCTCTGATGAGACAAGGTCTAAAGGAACTCTGGACAAGATTGGACAGAACCTTTGGAATTGATAGCAGATGGAGCACATCCAGCACCATAAGCATCCTTGATCCAAAAATCTTGGCCTCCACTCTCTCTGATGAATTTGTTCAAGATAAAGAAGAAGTAGAAGCTTCCACACAGTCAATTCCAATGGAAGACAGTCTCTATGCAGTGACTCCTTCTCTCGATGCTCCAGAAGTTCATGAGATCTCTGATATCTCATCTTCTCATATTGCTGAAATAGAAGAAGACATTTGAATATCTGATATTGAAGAAAAATTATGCTGCACTTCCATGCAAACATTCACCGGTGATTTTCCTTTAAATTCTGTGCAAAATTTACTAGTAATTGCTTCCGAAAGTGAAGAGAAATTTGATTTTTATCCCTCTAATGTTGATGCTGGTGTGAAAATATGTGATACCTTGGATATTTTGGAAGAAATATCAGATTACCAGAGTGATCCATTCACTTCCCATGATCTAGTTTTTCCAGCAAACTCTTGCAGGATTGCATGCACCAAAATTCAGAATTTTGAAGAAGAAAAAAGCTATGCATCGACCGTCACGGTTAACCATTTATTTGAATCTGATATTAACCCTATTGGATCTGATATGATCTTATTTAGATCTGATCTGATATTGCTTGGTTTAATATATAAAATTCATAATATTTCAGTACTTCTTGTAGCTGTTCTCATCAACGGTGTGAAGAAACAAGTACCGCAAGTCTCCTACAAAACTACTGCTGGGGATTTGATTCCATTTCATAGTTTTGGATCTGTTTTGAACCTGTTTAGATCTGATTTAATTTCTGATCTGATATTATTCGGTTCATATTTTAAAATTCAAAATCATTCAGTCATGCTTGTAGCTGCTCTCACCAATTCCGGTGTGAAAAATCAAGTACCGCACTTTCTCTTCAAAACTGCTGATGGGGATTTGGTGTTAGTTTCCTCATATGAGGTTGCTGATATTTTATTATGTGATTCATTATCTATTTCAGAAGCTATATCAAACTATGGAGCTCCATCATTCGCTCTCAACAGTCCCAGTGCTTCTCTACCATTGATCACATGCTCATCTTCTCACAGAACTAGTAAAGAGGAAGATTTTCTACATCCACCTGGACACCTTCTCCTAACACTTGGGGCTGTTCTTACCACTCATGGTTTGCTGTTCATGGCTGCAACATATTAGTTTCCTGATTGTTCTTCACATTCTCTGAATTCTCAAGAACCGTTCCTCACTTTTCAGTTGACTTCAGTTGCTCTACATGGGTCCAGTCTTCATCCGACAGCTGTCTATATTTCTGATTTAGTTGAGCATATCATTCTTCTTCCAAAGAGGAAGATTCCTCCAAAAATAATGATGGAGAGGTTCACATGCCAGGCCCCAGGATACCTGTGCACAGAAGAACCAGATTGATCCTGATTCTACCTGCTTAATTAGAAGGGGGGGTATTTTCCCATGTGGTTTTTCCCCAAGCACCTTATTTTTGAGCAGTTACTTTACTTTACTTGATGTAATGGGTGACCTATGGTCTTAGTTACCAGGGCCCACAGTTTGTCCAAGTTAGCATTCAGGGGGGGTGTTAAGATTATTAATCTTCCCTTGTCCAAATTTGGTCATATGTCTAAATCGGGAGTCCGTCCAGTCTATTTATAGTCATTAGCACCATTGGTTAAACTTAACCTAATTGGGGCACATGTTTTAGTTACCAAAGTGTGGGGAACACTAATTGAGGCTCACTGCCACTTATTGCACTTGATTTCATAAGTTTAGGAGTCTCCTAGATCAATCCCTACAATTTAGGAAGCAACTGGGTGTGCCATAACCAACCAAGGTCAGTTAACTTCAGTTGATGACTAGTCAAGCCAAGTTAGGAGTCAGTTACATTCAGTTCTATCTCTCTACATTCAGTTAAATAATGGTTTAATTAATTGCACACATGTGGGGCGTTTTTCTCACCTACCACAGTCAGTTAACCATTATTTAATACTAAATGTAACAGTTGTTTGTGTTTTAGAACTCCGATTATGATTTAGACAAGTACAGTTAACTACTGGGTCCTTAACTTAAGTTGATGACTAGTCAAGACAAGTTAGGAGTTAGTTACATTCAGTTAAATAATGGTTTAATTAATTGCACACATGTGGGGTGCTTTTCTCACCTACCACGGTCAGTTAACCATTATTTAATACTAAATGTAACAGTTAGTTGTGTTTTAGAACTCCAATTGTGATTTAGACAAGTCTTGGTTACCTACAGTAAAGTAGAGTCATCAATTCGAAATTACTCATGTGGATTCGAATTGCTTGTGGCTATTAAAGCCATTTTACATCATTGTAATTATTATCTGGATTACTTTTTTGATTAATGAAAGCATTCACAGCTGCAAGCCTTTTGCACTGTTTCATTCTTCAATGGCTGAGTAAATTGTGAGATCTTCTTTGTGAGTTGTGTGTTTGTCTACAGATCTATATGCTCAAATTTAACATGGTATCAGAGCCTCTGTGGACAAGGAACTTCTCCTCCTTAGATCTCCTACTAGATCATTTTTTTGTTTTGCAGGTACAACTTCGAAATGATTTCATCTCTGATGAGACAAGGTCTAAAGGAACTCTGGACAAGATTGGACAGAACCTTTGGAATTGATAGCAGATGGAGCACATCCAGCCCCATAAGCATCCTTGATCCAAAAATCTCGGCCTCCACTCTCTCTGATGAAGTTGTTCAAGATAAAGAAGAAGTAGAAGCTTCTACACAGTCAATTCGAATGGAAGACAGTCTCTATGCAGTGACTCCTTTTCCCGATGCACCAGAAGTTCATGAGATCTCTGATATCTCATATTCTCATATTGCTGAAACAGAAGAAGACATTCGAATATCTGATATTGAAGAAAAATTCTGCTGCACTTCCATGCAAACATTCACCGGTAATTTTCCTTTAAATTCTGTGCAAAATTTACTAGTAATTGCTTCCGAAAGTGAAGAGAAATTTGATTTTTCTCCCTCTAATGTTGCTGCTGGTGTGAAAATATGTGATACCTTGGATATTTTGGAAGAAATATCAGATTACCAGAGTGATCCATTCACTCCCCATGATCTAGTTTTTCCAGTAAACTCTTGCAGGATTGCATGCACCAAAATTCAGAATTTTGAAGAAGAAAAAAGTTGTGCATCGACCGTCACGGTTAACCATTTATTTGAATCTGATATTAACCTTATTGGATCTGATATGATCTTATTTAGATCTGATTTGATATTTCTTGGTTTAATATATAAAATTCATAATATTTCAGTACTGCTTGTAGCTGTTCTCATCAACGGTGTGAAGAAACAAGTACCGCAAGTCTCCTACAAAACTACTGCTGGGGATTTGAT
>LPNX010848622.1:361190-413851 GCA_001517045.1 Pseudotsuga menziesii
TTTTGCTTCGACAATTTTATGGTGCCAAGATGAGCGCACCTGTCATTTGATTGTAAATGTTTTGTTTACATATTTATTCTTAATTGCATATATGAGGATGAGTGGTGTATTCTATATGTAAAATTAATTTATGGCTAGAGGGTGGCAATCATACGATCTGATTTTTATTAGTGAGAGATGGTTTTCGTTGGACACATCTGTTACACTAAGAGGGGGGGTGAATCAGTGTGCACAAATTCTATTACTTTTTCACTTTTATTAACAATCAAAAAATTATTCAATAGTATTCATGATCACATTATCATTATATCATCATCATATAATAATCACATGAGAAGCATAGCATGAAACACATAACACCATATTTTACGTGGAAACCCAAGTCATGGGGGAAAAACCACATAATCCTTTATAATAGTTTTCCAAACATAATTAGAAGGAGCTAACAACCCCCTCATTACAATGACTTTAGTTCTCCAGCTACAACTGGAAGGAGGTTACAAACCCTTGATTTACAGTCTACAACCTGAAGGAAGCTACAACACCCTAGTTCTCCAGCTACAACCAGAAGGAGGATATAACCCCCTTTTCTTGCCCCATCCTGCCACTCTAATATGAACATAGAAACTATTGAACCATGACCACACTAATGTTGTGGAACTACTAATCAACACCTATACTACACTACACAATCTGTACCACACTACATAACTAATGTTCATCATCTGATCACTACTCATCAACTAATCATTGTCCACTATATCACACCGGTGATCAACTGTACAATCAACCTATCCAATTAAGCTGTACCAATCAATCTGCCTCTCACGTCGACTGACTCAGTCAGTCTGAGTCTAACCAACTCCACACCAAAATCAGTCCACCTAAGTCAAACCAACTTCTCATACAACTCAGCCAATCTGAATCAGACCAACTACACATTAAATAAGTTATGTCAATATTGCTCAACTGAACATGTGCCAAATCAAATATGTAACTACTCAAGTACTTGAACACAACTTCTCTACAGGAAACCTAATTTCTTACTTGGTCAAGATAGAGTTGGGATAGTACAATTACAACATGACCATGACTTTACTCACCCAATCTTACTCACCTAAGTGTCACCATAACCAATCATGAAGACTCAACAAACACCTCATTCAAGCAAATATTGACATACAACATAAAAAAACCAACTTCAAATAAGAATATGGTCAACCAACCCTTCTTACTTGGCCTATTTCATCAAGTAAGAGACACATTTTAACAACTAAGAGACTTCACATACATCCAACCAAACTTTGTCCAATCAAAATCAACTCAATGATACCTCAACAAACTTCAATCACAATAACAATCAACCAACTAAGCTCAGAAAAGAAGATAAAATAATGAACCAACTATGTCAAACTTGTTCAATCTCATAAAATCTTAGACACAAAAGAATTTTTTACTCCACTCAAATCAAACAAATATCAAGAAAATAGTCACTTACAATACTGCCAAAGGTTGTCATTAATTATCAATAACAATCCAACTCTACTTAGGTCAAATACACAATGATCAACACTTGTCAAACGATCTTTCAAAGAAACACTTAGGTTGATAAAATAAATCACTCACAAGATATATTACTTACATGTCAACTTCTCATTCAATATTACTGTACAACAATCAAGATAAACACCAAAATCTATGCCAACAATATCCAAGATAATAATCAAGGTCTGTATCAAGATCACATCAATATATATTCCAATATAACCATAACCATAGCCTCCATAGCATATTCAATGAATTCAATATATAGTCTCACATACTAAGATCAAAGATGAACTCTATACATGAGACACATGTACCATTATAAGAGAAACCTAGAAGCATGAACCATACCTTTTGAATATCACAAGATGAAGAAAAAGTAGAAAACCCAAAATAAGTTCCAGATGATGTCACCACATAGCCCTTGTAACAATTTTTCCAACAAGCCAATAATTTTGTAATTCTGATTCCGAATGAGAATGTTGTGCCAATTTTAGTGAAGATGCCCAAAAATTTCTCCTCCACAAAGTTTCACACTTTTCTTCAAGAGTTATGAAAATACTAAGATAATTGATAATGAACAAATGAAATGTTTGATCATCTATTGATATAGTTTGTGGAGGAAATTTAGTACTGGACCAACATGCAATTCAAAACAAATAATTAAATTCTCTTTTGTTTGGTCGGCTGACCTAAAAAGGTGGGGCAGACTAACTTCAAAAATCCATATCTCTTCAATCATAAGAAGTTAGAAGATGCTCCACATATCAACGGAAATGTATTGGTGAGGACTATCTCCCTATGATGGTTTTATTTGCAAATTATTAGTCTAATACCCTTAAATTATTTACTATGTACAAGACGTTAAAGACCCCACACATGAGGGTGCCAAAGACCAAACCAGCAACTACAATTGTAATGTAGACTGAAAAACCCATCTTGATTTCTTCTTGGCATGATATTTTCATGATCTCTGCAACAGATGGTTTTGTGACCATAGTTATTGCACTTGTAATAGTAGCCATTGAACATCATAGGATATATATGAGATGTAACTTCTCTTGATTCTTGTTGATCATGGAATATTTTAAGAATATGAGTATAACTATTAGTCTTTTCTTCCTCATCCATAGAGTCTTCACTTTTATTATCGATCTTTAAATTTGTCTTTAACTGGGAAGGTGTTTTGTCCAGTTCTTCCTTCGTAGAGAGGATCTTAAATTATTTCTTTTGACAAATTTCTATCTTTTCCGTTAGATATTCTTCTATTTTCTTGACTTCTTCGACCTATTTGTTTAAATCAAGGACATTGTCTTCCATATATTTTTTTGAATCCTGTTCATCATCATGGGATTGTTGCAATTGACCTTTTGAGTGCATGATTCTCCTTTTTGCGTTCTGAGAGGTCCTTTTCAAATTCAAAGTTTGTCAGACATACCTTTCATAACTCTTCCTTCAATGATTTGATTTCAAGTTATTGTTTTCTTATAAAATTCTCTTCCAATATTTATTTAGTATTGTAGGAACTTACCTCATTATCTTTATCTTGTAGCTTTTAGCTTAAATCTTTTTCTTTATCTTCTAGTAGTCTTCTGAGCTTGACAATTTCTGTGGATGACTTCTCAAGTTTGTCTTTCAAAGATTTGGATATGTATTCTTTGATTCTAGTAGCTTCTTCGACTTGGATTTTCAGATTAACTATGGTATACGTGGCCTTCTCAGATTCTTCTTGATTCCTCTTCTCGACTTTGTCCAATTTCTCTTGCAATTCCTAGTTCCGATCACAAAGATTTTTCACTTCTTGTGAAACATTAATAATTTCATTATCTATCATAATATCACTTATCGGAGAGCAAAAATTTTCATCATAATCTAAAGTATTGAATTCAATGAATTTAGAATAGGTCTTATTTTCTATACCCGATCTCTTTAAAATCATTACAAACATAGTGTTCAGGGGACTTACCTTCATACCTACCTGGATCTTTTGATGCCCTTTTGTTGTGCTTGTCTTTTGCTTCTTGTTTTTCATCTAATTTTAGTTTATTTACTTTAAACAAAAATTCTTCAACTGATTTGCACTTTCCTATTTTCTCCTTTTGGAGATATGTTATATATTTAATAATTAATTTCATAACCTCTACTTCTTCTTCTTTATTAGAGTAGTGTTGTTCTAATCTGAGCCATAGTTCCTTAGCTGAGATGCAATTCCCTATCTTCTTCTTTTGAATATCTGTTAGAACTTCAAGGATGGCTTCCATAGCCATAGAATTATTTTTATTTTCTTCCTTCTGAGATATTGTTTTCACTTTATTTGGATGTGTATATATAGTAACAACTGAGATCCATACACCAATTTCCTCAAGATAAGCCTTCATTCCCATTTTCCAGATCAAGTAATAATTTGACTCACAGGTTAGTGGTACTTCATTCATTGAGAACCCCATGGTGTGTCAATGATCTACTTCAAGCAGGTAAGGCTTTCTGGTGAAGAACCACTCTAATACCAATTGTTGGACACACCAGTTACACTGAGAGGGGGGGTGAATCAGTGTGCACATATTATATTAATTTTTCACTTTTATTAACAATCAACAACTTATTCAATATTATGCATTATCACATTATCATTATATCATCATCATATAACAATCACATTAGAAGCATAGCATGAAACACATAACACTATATTTTACGTGGAAACCCAAGTCCTGGGGAAAAACCATGGGCAGCCTTTATAATAGCTTTCTAGAAATAAATGGAAGGAGGAAACATCCCCCTTATTACAATGACTTCATTTCTCCAGCTACAACTAAAAGGAGGATACAACCCCCTAATTTACAAGCTACAACCTGAAGGAATATACAACTCCCTAGTTCTCCGGCTACAACCCCCTTTCCTTGCCCTGTACTTCCACCCTCATATGAAGATAGAAACTACTGAACAATGACTACATGGATCTTGAGGACATGCTAATCAACACCTGTACTACACTACACAATATGTACCACAGTGCACAACCACTTCCACTACTAACGACTGCTCATCATCTAATCACTACTCATCAATTGATCATTGTCCACTCTATCACACTGCTCTTCAACTTGTACAATCAACCTTCCAATCAAGTTGTACCAATCAATCTGCCGCTCACATCCACAATAGTGCTGGATGCTCCTAGTGCATTGGTGCACTTAGGAGTTTTTGCATCGCTATGTATATTCAGCTGAGAAAGCAAATGTGGCTTCTCGTTTTGTACTAGACATATTTTGGACATGCGATTTATATACCTATATATTTTTTATGCACGTGGATGCGCTTTTTATGGTTTTATATGTGATTCTTTTTATGATGATGTGAAAGGCAATGCCTAGATGATGTATTTTAACACTTGTGTGTGTGTTTTATATATGATTATGCATGATGTTGTGGTTGTATGTTTCCTTTATGCAATTATGAATGTGCCAATTTAGGATGTCATTAGTCATTTGATATGCTACACTATTGAGGTTTCTGGGAACATGTGTGAATGTAATGGATTCAAATGCTCTAACCATCTGTTTAGTGAGCAGGAATTTTCTAAAGAGGCATAGATCACGTACCTGGTAGTAGTTTTTCAACTGGGAGACAAGTAGCTGGGAGTCTAAGAAGACATCAAGAAGGAAAACACCTAATTGGAGAGCGGCAGCTAGGAGGCCATTGACACCATCATATTCATCCTGGTTGTTGGTCGCACTGCCCATGCATATTCCATCGATATGGATCAACTCGTGTGATGGGGAGTAGATGACCCATGCAGCCGAGGAAAGGATTGAAGACCATCTGCTCACTCCATCAGCAAATTCAATGTATTGATCCGAGGTAGGATCCATCTGGAGCAATGAGGGGAAACAATACATAAGACTCACTTTAAACAAATGTGTAAAACAAAAAGGGACAAGACTATATTAAAATAACTAGTGTCACTTAAAGAGGTGACATTAGAGGGAAAGTGGCTTGAACTTTCAGGGGATCATGGTCATTCCTTTGTATGACACGATGAACCCTAGGAGACGGTATGTTGAGACATAGAAAACACACTTGAAAGGGTTCAAGCAGATTTTGTACTTGTGACATCGCAGGAAGGCTTGCCGCAAGTCATCTATGTGTTGTTCTTGCTTTTGTGACCACGCAATGAGGTTGTCAAGATAGACCAACATGATGTGGATGAGGTCGCAGAAACAGTGTTTCATGGCACGCTGTAAGGTGGATTCAGCGTTCTTCAAATCAAAGGGCATTATTTGATAGGTGAATGTGCCCCATGGGGTTGTAAATGCAGTCTTGTAACGATCTTCTTTCCGGATCTGGATTTGATTATATCCAGAAAATTCGTCCATAAAGGAAAAGACCTCATGTCCGACACATGCATCAATGATCTCATCAATGAAGGGTGTTGCGAAGTTGTCTTTGGGACATGCCCCATTTAGATCATGAAATTCTGTGCAAATGCAGATGGTACCCTACTTTTTATTCACAAGAATAGGATTAGAAACCCAATTGGTGTATGCAATGGGGTAAATGAAGTCGGTTGTGCGTAGCTTCTCAATTTTGACTTTTACTACGACATCTATGGAAGGATGGATGGGCCATTGCTTTTGGTGCATGGGGGACACATTGAGCCATGTGTCAATGTGGTGTTCCAGAATGGATGGATCTAACCCAGGAATTTCAGTGTAAGACTAGGAAAAGATGTCACATAATTCTTGGAAGAGAGCTTTGTAGGCAATGACTTCTTCCGGGGAGCAAGATGCCCCCAGCATGATTTCTTCAACAACCTTAGGATTGGTTGAGATGTTGATTTTGATGGTTGGTGAGATGTTGGCCATGTTCCCTTCTTCAAAGGAATCTATTGCCAGAATGGGACTTTTGAACCAATCGACTTTTCAATGAATCAAATCTTTGGTTTCCATGGAAAACTGGCCAGACTGCTACACAAGCTCTTCAAGGAGGAAGAACAAGTGATAGTGCATGTCATCCCATGGGTATTCCAAGGCGGTTAAGGCTTCAATTATCTCTTGATCATTTCAGAAGCAACGAAAAGATAGGTCTGATGGACCGTCGATGATGGTGGAGACAAGAGGGTCTGTAGAACTGGACATCATGTAAATGGACATGGTGTCTGAAGAAGGAGGTGGTGGGTGAACTTCTTCGATCAGAGTGATCTCAGATTCATGGGAATGTTGTTGAAGGTTGGCTAGGGTCATTCGGAACTCAAACAAGTCTTGGAAGTGGTGAGAATAGTGTCCATATAATTCGCAGAGGGTGCAAGCATTGTTTGTCCTTAATGACTTGTTTCTCACTATTGGCCCGCTTGGGAGTTCAACCATGGGGAGGTTTTCCGTTGTATCCATGGAATCCAAATGCACGTGGATTATGGGGATTTCAGGGCATTTTTGGGTTGGATGGCCTTGTTCTTAACAAACGATGCAAGGCAGGATCTGTTGGCATTCAACGGTATCTTTCGTGTTTTTTCCCGTGGCTCTTTTTGGGTGGGGTGGTGCGGGTGTGGGTGTGGTGGTTGGTCTTTGCGGGCTGGGTGGGGGGTGAGATTCGACCGCAATGGGTTGCAAGGGGGTTGAGACTACATGGGGCATTGGTGGTTGGGTTGGTGGATCAAGGTACCACACGAGAATTCCTAATGTAAAATTAGGTAAGTTTAAGGTAGCCATTACTAGCTTGCTCATGACATTAGGTGGGGGGAAGAGGAAGGGAATTGTGTGGACTGGGGAGAAGCCCACATAACTCCCTGATGGTTGTATGTGGGGATGATATTGTGGTTGCAGTTGTGCGTAATGCTACAGATGTGGATGATGTTGCAACTACTGTTGATGTTACGGCTGCAGACAGTGTTGTGGTTGCGGTTGGGGCTGCGGCTGCGGTTGTTGTTTGGGTGCAGTGGTGCTAGATGAGAGCATGCACAAATCTATATTCTCATTTGGTGTCGGTGGTGGTGACACTAAGGGGAAAGAAGCTGTTATGGTGTTATGGGAAAATAACCTCGGACCCACATTCAACAAAGGGGAGGATGGTATGTTGTCAACCATGGTGTTGACTGCAGGGATAACATTGGAAGGTGTGGTTATCCCTTGCAGATCGATGGTGTTGATCGTAGGGATAGCATTGGCTGGCACAGTTAGCCCTTGTGGATAGTGATAAGTCAGTTAGTCAACCATCACAATTTTCCCTTCATGGGAAAACGTCATGAGACAAAAAATGATTGATGCTACAGCTCTCATGGTGTACATATAACTTCTTTCGAGGAGAAGGTTATAGTCCAATTGAGCATTGAAAACCTCTATGTCAATCAATACTATTTTCTCAACTAATGTGATGGGGACATGAGGGAGGATTCCTCTGGCTTTAGTGGGATGGTCATCATAAGCCCACAGAGTAGTAGAGGATGGTTGCAGAATCAGGAATCCAAGCTTCTTCCAGACTAAGGTAGACATAACGCATGTGGATGCCCCCTCATCCACTATGCAATGGTGCACGACTAAGTTTTGGATAGACATCAAGATTTGGAAGGCAATGGTTGATGGCATCCATGGTTCTCCATTCTCCATGTCGAATGTGATCACTTGGAGTCAGAAGGGTCTACAGCACCAAGGCCGACTAGTAAGGCTTTCCGTTGCATTGGGAAAGTTTTGAGTACCTCAAGAGCAGACATGGCGATAGGTGTTTGGGCCAAATAATCCATGATGCTGTAGATTATAGTAGCTCTAGCCCTAATTTTGTTGGAAATCCACCATATGGGGGGTCGCAGAGGAAAAGGGGGTAGCTAAAGAGGTGCATTGGATATTTTTGACATAAATGTCATTGATGTGTCAACGGATTTGGTGTTGGTTCTGTACTGATTTCATCATCTGTAAATTGACCTCTTCAATTGTCATAGCTAGTAGGTGGTAAACACCTATTTCTATTGTCAGAGGTGCCCCCAGGGCATTGGGATTGGGTTGGGGAGGGGGAGCAGTTGCTACCAGTCCTTGGACTGGTAATGGGTTTTGGAGCACCATTTGAGGAGGTCTTAGTGGTGTTGGGTTGGGTTGATCTTGGGCTACTGTATTAGTGGCATGTTGAACCTCATTGTGAATGGCTTGCTTGGTGCATCCCATGAAGGGGGATTCATGTGTGTAGTGCCCATAGACCTCACGCAACTTGCATGGCCAGTTTATGTGCAACAGAGCGTTGTGTCTAGGTGCATTTGGTTGCTGAGGATTTTGGGCTAGCCGATTTTCCCCGACATTGTTGGGAGGGTTTGTTTGTTGACCGCCTCCCTGCGGTTGATTGTTGCCTTGGTTCCAGGCTGGGTTATTTCTGGGTTTCCCTTGTTGGTTATTGGGGGTTGGCTAGTTAGGACGATTTTGCTGTGCGAACACCTTTCCTAAAGGTGTTGGCAGAGTAGGGGCGGGGGATTGAACGGCTTGAACCGGTGGTGCATAGTAGACTTGGGTGAGTGCAGGTGCCACAAATGTGGGAATTTGTCCAGCACATTGTTGTGCCAGTCAAGCTAGTGCCTAGGCCTGCTGCATTGGTGCAGGATGTGCATAAGAAGTTGTGGCTCTAGAATGGGACATCATTCTTGCATAGTCCGCAGTATGGTTCTGGTAGGAAACACTATGGGTGTTGCTTGGTTATGGTGGTATTGTAGGTGGTGTCGGATGGTGATGTGGTTGGTGGGAGACAGAACCTATGATGCCATCTACGGCATGGGATGCCCCCGGTGCATCTCGGTAGGAGGTGCCTGCACGGGGAGCATCTTGAATGATAGTGTAAAGGTATCCATACTGTGCATAGATTAGATCAAACTGGTGGGATTTCAACATGGCCTTGTCTTTGTATTGAGGACGTTCAGATGCGATGTCCTTTGCTATAGGTTGTAGCAAAGTTTTTAGGAACCAATCCAGGAAGATCCTGTCATCAAGATGAATCTTGTACAAACTATGGTGTTGCCACCACTCATGGATGTGGTCGGTTATGTGGGTCGCACTATTCTAGTGGAAAGATAGCAAGATCTCCACCCCTTCATCATATCTAATGGGGATTTGGAAACATTGCAGGAACATGAAACCCAAGGAGTTAAAATATGAGCACTTAGATTGTGGTAGCTCAATGTACCACTTAGATGCAGCACCAGTGGGGTGTGTTGGAATAGTTTGATCCTCATCGAATCACCTACAATGCTATTTGATGAGCACCATAGGTGAAACATCATCATGTGGCTTTGGGGGCACTCCCCTGCCTTCCCTTCAAACTTGGGAATGTCTGAGGGAAGTTTGGTTGGCATGGGAGGCCAAAAAGTTTGATGGCGGATAGGGTCATTTGTTAACCGAGCCAAGTCAAGTAGGTTGAGATGTGCCATGAAAGGAAGGTTTGACCCAAGGTTGATGTGAGATGGGGCAGAAATGGCGGTGGGGTTTGCAGGGACATGATGCAACTGCATAAATGGGGGTACTTGTGGCACCATTGTGGATAGGCCGCTATCCTCAAGTGTGGTAAATAGAACTGTGTGAGTGGAAGGGACACTGCCCCATGTGTGAAAGGAGGGGTAGTGTAGGTGGAAGGGCCACTGCTCCCAGGAAAGCCAAGTGGGATAGTGTGGGTGGAGGGGACACTTCCCCCATATGTTACAGGTGGGACAACTTGACTGGTCAATATGGGGGGTGGTAGCTGGCTTATGATGATTTGCATGATTGTGCTGGGGCCACCAGCAGGGGTGTTGGTGGTGGTGTGGGGTGTGGACATGGGTCCACTACCAATCACTAAGCTGGAAAATGGATCCAGGTTTGCACCAGCTATGGGGCTAGATGGTGTAGTATGCAGGTCTGTCTCAGATTGGTATGATTTTGAGTCTGAATTAGAGGCTACGTGGCCTTCTGATGGTGTAGAGGGTCATCGAGAATGGTCTCGATGGTGTTGGTTCAAGGACCCAAAATGTGGTGGATCGCCTCTCAGGCATGACGAAGAACGTGGGGGATCAATTGTGTCTGATTTGTATGCCAAGTGGTGAAATATGGTAATGAGTTTTGGACACTAGTTTTACTGGATTCCTATTGGCTTTAGGTGGTCACCCGGCCACCAAGACTGCTAAAAGACAACTCCTGGCTTTTTCCTCATGAGAACACTAGTCAATCGGTGGGGGTCGTTGCCTGTTTCGCTTGGCAATTCCTCTCAATGGCCAGATACTTTGGGGTTCCCATGGTACTCCTCACAATGAGTTTCTGGGCTGAGCCCAAGTACTTCCCATGGTTAAGGCATTCAAGGACTTATGTCCTCAAAGACTTCAGATGGTTGAATTAGTGTAAATTATAAGTTTTAATGGCTAGCTCAGTGTCATGAACTGAGTTTGGTTGTTTTATGTGGTATGGTTTGTGTGTATGTATTTTATCTTTCTATTACACTTATTTGATGCTTGTATGGTTTATGAATAGACCACAAATATTGTTTTACAGAACTTATACTATGAATGGATTGTTTAAACATAGCAGTAAATTCTAAACAGAAATTTGAATGCATGCCATGTTAACCCAAAAATCCCCCACATAGCTCTCTATGGCCTACACCACCCAAGGACACCATCTCATGACCCTCATATCACTCCACTTGACCCTCCATTAAACCCCCACACCCTCAAAAAATCCTAAGGATGAATAAAAAGGGCTAAAACCCCAAAAAAGAGCCCAAAATAGCCTCCTAGGAGCTAAAGCCCTAAAAAAGGGGCTAAAACCCTAAAATGAGCTAAAGTTAGGGAGGAAGGGGATAAAGGCCCAGAAAAGGGGCTGAAGCCTTGATCAAGGGTTTAAAACCCTAAAACCCCTTGGAAAAGCTATAAAAGGAGGGTGGGGGGTCACTCTCAAAACACTTCTCCCTTGTATATTGTTATGTTTCCCATGGATGCCTTGAGACACATTTGCCTCTCAAGCCACCCACACTCCCTCTCCTCCATTCCCATTGAACCATTGCTCCCCATCCAAGAGAGAGGAGTGCTTCCACAAGCTAGGGCATGGTGGCCCATTTCCACTAGAGAAGGTATAGCCTGTCTTTCATGTCTTGTTTATTTCATTTTTAGTTGTATTTGATTTCTAACCCTTGTTTCCATTTGTAGGTTTTATGCTTAACATTGTTTTGCAGGTTTTAATATAGATTATTCTTTGCTTGCAGGTCTTTGGAGGCGGAACCCTAACCCATGTTTGCAGAGGGGTTCACCAATGCTTCCATCTTTTCCATCTTTGCTTAGTTTACTTTATTGCCATTTACATTAGTTTTTCATTTTCTACATTTACCCACTAGCAGGAACCTACCCTTCTGTCCTATAGATAGAAGGGAGCCATTCCTGCTCTTGTAGTAGGGAGAAATCCTTACTACAGAACTGGTGACCATACCAGGTCGATCCCATAGGATCCCTGGGTTTATTTTTCAAAGTTTTAGTTTTTAGTTCTGTTTTTTGCCCTAGTTTAGTTTTTCGTTAAATATAGATTATATTATTGTTTATTTACATTTGTATTTATTGCTAAGCCTCCTCAAGGCCAATCCAATCCCATTTGGCCATAGTACCAGTTACTGTTGGCCATTCTATGGTTTGCAAATCACTCAACTATGCAAAAAACGGCCAAACTGAATTTCTAAAAATTCACCTGTGTTCGAGCTCATTCTTTGCCCAAACAGTTGATCCATTTATGAATATTCCCATGGTTAGGGGTAAAAGGGCCTATTTTCGAAGTGGGTTTTCAACCGTTTGAGGTAATTCCTCACGGTTCTATCAGAATCCACTTCACAAAAACAAGACTTTTACAGGTGCACGACCCATTTTTGGGCTTCACTGTTTTCTTTCATAGGGACTGTCAGTGCGGCTCAGCCACCTCTATCCAGCACACCATTTCAATTTCAGTTTCTGTTTCTATTTTCAGCAATTTATCTCATGAACAATGTGTAAATTCCAAGTAAACATTAATGGCTTAATAAAATGAACCTAGTCTAACTAAAATCAACTTAAAAACATATTGTCTTGTGTCCCCTTCCTCCTCTACCCAGTCATCACCCTTCGGGGTATTTTGTGATATGAAGAAGGGAAAGCTTGTATAGATCTAGGCCCTCCACTATATTGTTCCAAACCATTAAAACCGGGTGACCTGGAAGGTAGAGGGGGTAGAGAAGGAGGGCTTCTCACGGTGCTAAGCATCCTCCCTGTTGACCAACCTAGCGTCCAGGAGGTGACCTGAGGATATATGGATGGGCTTAGTCCCATTGTGTTGAGAGCCCAACACCTTCTCTTGGTTGAAGAGGAATATCAGTATGAGGTAGACATCTAGTTAGGCCAGTAAACATTCAGGGTTAATCACTGTATTTGTTAAAAATTTCTGACTATTTATGCTTGCATACACAACCACAATGACATGAAATCTACCATGATGAATTCATAAACCATTTGTAGCAACCAAATACTGGAAAAACAAACACACAAATACACCATACCAACTAATTAATCCAACTCAGTTCATGACGTTGAGTGATCCTTAAAATTTACTAATTTACACTAAGTACAAACAACTCTACAGTCTTTGAGGACATAAGTCCCTGACTGCTTCAACTATGGGAAGTACTTGGGATCTGCCTAGAAAATCATTGTGAGGAGTACCATAGGAACCCCAAAGTAACTGGCTACTGAGAGGAATTGCCAAGCGAAATGGGCAACGACCCCTTCCAATTGAGTAGAAAGACATGTGAGGAACAAGCCAAGCGTTGTCTTCTGGTAGTCTTTGTGGCCGAGTGACCACCTACAGCCAATAGGAAGCCACTAAAACTAAGGTCCAAATATCATTCCCACCAAGTTTCAGACATAAAATCTAACACAATTGATCCTCCACGTTCTTCCTCACGCCTAAGAGGATAACCACCACCATTTGGAACACTCAGTCAACACCATCAAAGCCGTTTTCAGCGATCTCCCACACCATCAGAGGGCCACACGGCCTCTGATTCTGATTCAAATCCATATCAGTCTGAACCAGACCTCCATACTGCACCATCAAGCCCCATGGCTAGTGCAAATCCAGATCCATTTTCTGGCATACCCATAGCAAGTGGACCCATGTCCACATCACAACCTATCACCCACAACCTAGAAAGTGGCCCAAGCACAGTCATGCAAACTGTCATTAGTCATTTGCCACCACCTATAGTGACCAGCCAAGCTGGCCCACTTGCAACACATGGGGGAAATGGCCCTTCCACACACACTGCCCCTCCTACCACACAGGGGCGCATCAAACTGTCCACTTACATTACCCCTACTATCATACATGGGGGCAATGTCCCCGCCATTCATATTATCCCACCCATAACACTTGGGGTCATTGGCCCATCTGCAATGGTGCCACCGCAAGCACCCCCAGCTGTGCAAATGCATTATGCAGCTACAAACCCCACCCGAAAACTACATAATGACATTCCATCTATGGTGCTCATCCAATAGCATCGTAGATGACTCCATCAGGCTAAGGCTATTCCAATGCACCCTTACAGGTGCTGCGGCCAAATGGTACATTGAGTTGCCGTAAGCCAAGTATCCAGACTTTAACTCCTTAGCCTTCATGTTCCTACAGTATTTCCAACTCCATATCAGATAAGTTGAGGGGGTGGAGATCCTTTTATCCTGTCATCAAAGAACTACCACTCATATAACTTACAATATCCATGAGTGGTGGTGACGTCATAGTCTATGCAAAATCCAACTTGACGACATGATATTCTTGGATTGGTTGCTTAAGACCTTGCTCCCGCCCATAGCAAAGGACGTCGCATCCGAACGTCCCCAATCGAAAGAAGAGGCCATATTGAAGGCCCAACAGTTTGACTTTATCTATGCTCAGTCTGGATACTTGTACACTGTCATTCCAGATTCTCCCCATCCGAGTACCTCCTATCATGACGTACCAGGGGCATCCCACACTGTGGACGGCATCATAGGGTTGGTCTCCCAACATCCACAGCCTCGACCGACACTACCTGCCATTACACCAAAACTAAGCAACACTGCTAGTGTTTCTTATCAAAACCAAGCTCCGGACTACGCAAGAATGATGTCTCAGTCTGGAGCAATGACTTCCTACACACAACCTGCGCCACTACAGCAGGCTCAGGCCATGGCTTGGCCAGCACAACAGTATGTGGGGAAAATTCCAACATTTGTGGTACCACCACCCCCACAAATCTATGATGTACCACTCGTGCAAATAGTTCAATCCCCCACCCCTGCCCCACCCGCTTCGTTGGGACAAGTGTTCGCACAACAAAACCATCCCAACCAACCTGCCCCCAACAATCAACAAGGGAAAGCTAGAAATTACTAGCCCCGTAACCAAGGCAATAATCAACTATAGGGAGGTGGTCAACAACCGAACCCTACCAACAATGTCGTGGCAAACCGGCTAGCCCAAAACCCCCCACGACAGAATGCACCAAGACGCAATGCTCCGTTGCACACAAACCAACCATGCACACTCTATGATTTTTATGGACATTACATGTTCGAGTGTCCCCTCATGGCTTGCGCTAAGAAAGCCATTCAAAACGAGGCCCAACAGGCCACCAATGCTGCACATCAAGCCCAGCCCAACCCAACACCACAAGGGCCTCCCCCCATGGTGCTTCAAAACCCACTGCCAGTCCAAGGATTGGTGGCAACTGCACCCCCTCCCCAAGCCAATCCCAATGCTCTGGGGGCACCTCCCACTGCCGAAATAGGTGTTCACCACTTGCTATCCATGACGACTGAAGAGGTCAACTTGAAAACCCGACGAAATCAGTATGGTACCACCACCAAACCTGCTGACACATCAGTGGCATCAACGTGCAAAAAAGTCAACCTACCTCTTCAGTTACCCACATTCCCATGCCCCCCCATACGTAGGATTTCCAATAAAGCCACGGCTAGAGCTGTAGTTAGCTATAACATTGTGGATGATTTATCCCAAATGCCAACCACCATGTCCGCTCTTGAGGTACTTAAAACATGCCCAACGTAGCGCAAAGCCTTACTAGCTGCTATAGGGGTAGCAGACCCCTCCGACTCCAAGTTGATCACATTTGACACAAAGAACGGGGAACCATGCATGCCCTCAACCATCGCCTTCCAAATCCCGGTGTCCATCCGGAATTTGGTCATGCATCGGTGCATAGTGGATGAGGGGGGATCCACATGCGTTATGTCTGCCTTGGTTTGGCAGAAACTTGGATCACCAATTCTACAACCATCCTCCACAACTCTGTGGGATTATGATGGACATCCCACTAAATCCCAAGGAATCCTCCCCCACATCCCCATCACATTAGCCAGGAAGACAGTGCTGATTGACATAGAAGTCGTCAATGCTCAACTGGACTACAACCTCCTCCTTAGACGGATTTACATGTATGCCATGCGAGCAGTAGCATCAACTGTCTTCCATCTCATGATGTTCCCCCATGAAGGGAAGATTGTGATGGTTGATTAGCTCACTTATCATGATCCGTAAGGGTTAACGACACGTGCCAACGTTATCCCTACCATCATCACCATTGATCTGCAAAGGATGACCACACACGCTAATGTCATCCCTACAATCAACACTATGGTTGACAACACACAAGCACCTCTGTTGTTAAATGTGGGCCCTAGGTTGTTTGTCGATACCACCATGACGGTTCCTTTCCCGTTAGTGTCACCACCACCAACAAAAAATGAAACTGCAGACTTGTGCATGGTCTCATCAAGCACCACTGCACCCAAACAACAACCGCAGCCGCAGTCCCAACCACAACCACAACATCGTCCACGGTCGCAACACGAATAATAGCCACAACATCATTCACAGCAGCAGCATTACGCACAGCCGCAACCACAACTGCATCCCCACATTCAACTGTTAGGGAGTTATTTGGGCTCATCCCCAGTCCACATGATTCCCTTCCTCTTCCCCCCACCTGGTGTCATGAGAAAACCGGTAATGGCCACCTTAATCCTTCCCAACTTTACATTGGGAATTCCAGTGCGGTATCTTGATCCACCAGCTCAACCGACAATGCCCTAGGTTGTCTTAACCCCGATGCAACCAATTTCGGTTGAGTCTCACCCTCCACCTGGTCCACACAAGCCAATCGCTGCACCTGCACCAGCACATCCCCAACCCAAAAGAACCAGGGGCAAGAATACCAAAACCACCGCAAAGCCATGACAAGTCCCACCTTGCGTCGTTTGTGAGCAACAGGGCCATCCAACTCAGAACTACCCTGAAATCCCAATGATCCGTGCACATATAGATGCCATGGATAAAAACGAAAACATCCCCGTGGTTGAACTCCCAACTGCTCCAATAGTCAAGAACAAGGCATTGAGAACAAACCATGCTTGCACCCTTTGTAGCTTGTATGGACATTACTCCCACCACTGTCAAGACTTATCGAAGTTTCGAATCGCTTTAGCTGACCTTCGTCAACATTCCCTTGAATCTGAGATCACCTTGATCAAAGAAGTTCACCCCCCACCTCCTTCTTCGGACACCATGTCCATTTACATGATGTCCACTTCAATTGACCCTATTGTCTCCACCATCACTGATGGTCCATCATACCTGTCTCTTCCATTGTTACCCTAGCCACAGCCGCAACCTCATTCGCAACGTCAACATCAGTTACCAAGGAAACAGTGGGGTTCATTCCCACTCAACATGGTCCTTTTCCTTTTCCTTTTCCTTTTCCTTTTCCTACCATCCGAGATCGTGAGTAAGTTTGTCTTTGCAACCCACAATCTATAGGATTTCACACTAGGAGATCCTGTGTGGTACCTTGAACCACCTACCCTACCTCTAAGGCCCCAGGATGTGTTGACTCATGTCCATCCAATTGAGATGATGTTGCACCTACCTCCAGGTCCATCAAAGACTCCTCCTGTCTCTAGGCCTACCCCTCTTCCTCTAACAGAGACTCGGGTTAAGGCCACAAAAACCACAACCAATACCATTTACATGACCTATAACATCAGTTTCCCTTTCATCTCGTCAGCTGTGGAAGATACACGTGATCTATCCCGGCACCACTTACATGATGACGGAGATATATGTAAGACTGCCTTCGGTTTTACCCCATTCCCTTTAAACCATAGTGTGGAATCAGTTCTACCCATAAAAGACTAGATTCTGTCAACCCGCCTTACTAATGACCTTCATCTCGGAAAGGGGGCATACCTCTTTGATGACTCAGATGATTGACTCTTGAAGAAGCTGTGCAACGGGCTCCACCTGAAAAGAGTCTATGCCTGATATAACCACTATGAGTCCCTTATAGCGTAGTTTTTTCCCTTTCTTGTTTTTCAAAGTTTTTTAGCACAGGTCAGGGGCAGTACCATCAGCTGCTAATCCAAAGTCACCCAAAACCAATTCGAGACACCTCTCACACCTCCAGTATCGAATTTCCATCTCCTAATGAGACCATTGTCTCAGGTTTAATAAATCAAATTTGGGACCATTTCCCACCAATCACCTCGATTTTACAAGCCATGACATGACGATGCAAGTGTCTACGGACCTGCACTTGTATCACACTTCCCAATCGCTACTCATGTGAGTGTTCGGGCCACCGCCTGTTAAGGAATGCCATTTTTACTTTTCTTTTTTATTTTAACACATAGTTGTCTTTTCCATTCACTACACCTTATGCGGATCTCTGGACCATTGTCCACAAAACGATTTATTTTTCTTGCATGTAGTTGGCATAGAGCTACCCCCGAACTTGCACTCACATCGCATGTAGTCAATTTCATCCACTGCAACACACACACATGCTCTCCTGAACTATGTCTGAGAGCCACCTCGGTTTGCGTGCCTCTGCTGCACCGACTCACGAGCCTCTGCAGCGATCTATCCCATGCAAGTATTGGTATGTTTGAGAGCCTTCTACTCTGTTCATACTGTGCATATGACCTTTGGACCTCTGTCCACCATCCCGACATGGGGCACCACCTGTGCCACCACAATCGGTTGACCACACTAGAGTTTCGTTTAAGCTCTTTTATGACTCCTTAAAAAAATGAAAAGATAGCTGAGCGCAGCTGCTTCCTTTCCCGCTCACTAAAGTATAGGAAAGGGCGTCTACATAATCTCGTTTACCTCCTTTTGCGGACCATGTAGACCATCATTTGAAAAGGACCTCCTTGGCACACTCAAGCCAAGACCATTCCCCTCTGCATACTTTTATGATTTCTCGGGCAGAGGGGCCGCACTTTACAAAAAAACTCACCACCAGTTGTTGTTAAGCGCTTTTCCACCCATCTCATCAAGAAAAGATTACCGAGCAAACTTGGTTTCATTCATGCTCGTAAAAGCATTTTAATGATCGTTTAGTCAGTATAGGTTTAACCTTTTCTAGCCTGATTTTACTACCAATGGTAAAGAAGTCTCTCATCCCCTACAGGATGGGCGAGCTCTCCTATGTATAATTTTATCCTTTTTCGGGCATAGGAGACTACCAATGAAAAAGAGCCCCCACTAGAGTCTTCTTTGTGCTTTCAGACTCTCTAAAATTGAAAGCACCATCAAGCATTTACTTTCTCGGGCTCGCCAAAAATCCAAGAGATCGTACCATAATGGTGTCCCTAGACACCACCCCATAGTAAAAAGTTTGGCAGCATTCCCACATTGGGTCACCTTTGTTCAAAGTACTCTACAATGTGTCTTCCTTGGATCCCATCAGTATCAAAAGTGTCCACCTCCTCCAAGTATTTCCCATCTGCAATGGCATTCCCGGTATTATAGCTATGATCCCATTCCCTTGAGTCAGTTTCATTTGCTGCCTGGTCTGCCCTGCCGTCATACTCTAAACAAAGGAAGTTTGAGTCTCCCACACTCCCCCTCCCCTCCCCATTCAGTGAGTCCATCCATAGATTTCTTCACCTCTTTCGGTTATCTCCCTCCTGCTCTTGGTCAAGGAAACATCATTTCCTTGAATAGGGGCAGGTCTCCCTTTGTCGACGCCAACACACATATTCCAGAGGATAGACCCAGAGGTCCTTGTACCTTGGTTTCATTAACCTCATTGATGAGTCCCTTGGACCACTTGAGAGGAGTCCTTAGTGCCTCTCGGGATGGTTGTTTCTCACATGCTCGACTTCAACTCCATCATCGCACCATTGAGATTTGTACAGGGTTTGTTCCGCACAGTATTTGGTCAAAGACCCTGGATGTCACCTAACTCTAGCACATTGGTGAGTCTACTCGAGGGACCTAAACAGGTTATGTCCCTTGTGATTTTTGAGTGGCGTTGGAGATAATGTTCAGAAGCCCCAGCAGTGCTTCGATATACCTTTATGATTGATGCAAGCATACTTGTACCACAGAGACTCTAACTCTTAATCAGCAAGTCCATACAGCTATGTACCGTTCCAGATCTAGCAGACCATCAGTCATGAAGATATATCATTCCATGAGAATTCCATGGGTCCAATATACCAGATCAATATTGTATTCAGCCTCACATGGAGGAAACCATTATTGTAACATCAGTTGTATATGATCAGCTCTTGTATTTTAGAGCATAGATCAAATTATTCTTTCAACATTGTCACAAGCATGGGGATGCCCTCCTCATCCATATACATGTCACACATTTATTGTATCTCACCCATTGATAGGAACCATATTAATACAAACACCAAAATCCACCATGCCCCAGCCCTGGAAGCACCACCTCTACACAGCAAAATCCTATGATGTCCGTCAACCATGCATTGAGCTCTTTCCCTCACACCTCAGGGCGCAATCTGTTAACCCAAAAATCCCCCACATAGCTCTCTATGGCCTACACCACCCAAGGACACCATCTCATGACCCTCATATCACTCTAGTTCACCCTCCATTAAACCCCCACACCCTCAAAATAGCCTAAGGATGAAGAAAAGGGGCTAAAACCCCCAAAAAGAGCCCAAAATAGCCTCCTAGGAGCTAAATCCCTAAAAAAGGGGCTAAAACCCTAAAATGAGCTAAAGTTAGGGCGAAAGGGGCTAAACGGCCAGAAAAAGGGTTAAAGCCCTGACCAAGGGCATAAAACCCTAAAACCCCTTGGAAAAGCTATAAAAGGAGGGTGGGGCGTCACTCTCAAAACACTTCTCCCTTGCATATTGTTATGCTGCTCGTGGATTCCTTGAGACACATTTTCCTCTCAAGCCACCCACACTCCCTCTCCTCCATTCCCATTGAGCCATTGCTCCCCGTCCAAGAGAGAGGAGTGTTTCCACAAGCTAAGGCATGGTGGCCCATTTCCACTAGAGAAGGTATAGCCTATCTTTCATGTCTTGTTTATTTGATTTTTAGTTGTATTTGCTTTCTAACCCTTGTTTCCATTTGTAGGTTTTATGCTTAACATTGTTTTGCAAGTTTTACTATAGCTTAGTCTTTACTTGTAGGTCTTTGGAGGTGGAACCCTAACCCGTGTTTGTAGAGCGGTTCACCAATGCTTCCATCTTTTCCATCTTTGCTTAGTTTACTTTACTGCCATTTACATTATGTTTTCATTTTATGCATTTACCCACTAGCAGGAACCTACCCTTCTGTCCTATAGATAGAAGGGAGCCATTCATGCCCCTGTAGTAGGGAGAAATCCTTACTACATGCCATACCTAAATCTGAATCTGAACCTGACTAGGTGACTGCCTTACACTTGTATTTCTCTTCAACCAAGAAAGAGTGCTAGGCTCTCAACACAATGGGACTAAGCCCATCCATAGATCCTCAGGCCAGTCTCTGGATGCAAGGTCGATCAACAAGGAGGACGTGAATGCCATGAAACCCCCATTGGTCTCCATCCCTTCCACCTTATAGGTCACCCGTTTTTAGTGGTTTAGAAAAATGACAGGTGAAGTGCCTATTACTATACAAGCTTCACCCTTCATCTTATTCTAGAATACCCCGAAGGGTGATGACTAGGTAGAGGAGGAAGGGATAGGAAAGATTGTTAATTTCAACTTAAGAATTGAAAGCTACAATAATTTTTTGATTCAAGATTTAAACAGATTCATTAACCAATTAACCATTTAATTTAACAGTTATTTACACATGCTGTAATAAAATAAATATATATTGAAAGGAAATAGACACAGGTTTGGTGGACAGAGGCGACTGAGCCGCACTGACAGTCCCTAATATTTAAAAATCCGAATCTGAGAGATAGATCGCTCTTTTTGGGGAAAATGTCGTGAGGGGGTCGCCAAATTTTCCCCAAAATAGGCGAAGGGGCCATTCAGAAACTACAGACAGAAGTGAGTTGGCTTCTAGGATGAAGTCGCACCTTACGAGCCTGAATGAGTGACCTGATCGCACCTTTCGGGCCTGAATGAGCGATCTGGTCACACCTTTCAGCTCGACAAGAGAAACCTTCTCCGAAAGGTGGAAATTTCTTGAACCTGAGCCAGATCCGGTTGACAGTAACCTGTACTATGGCCAAATGGGATCAGTTTTGCCTTGAGGAGGCTCGGCAGTAACTAAAAATGTAGGAAAATATAGATCTAATCTATATTTGAAAGAAAACTAAACTAGGGAAAATAAAACTAAAATGCATAAATAAAACCGAGGGATCCTATGGGATCGACATGGTATGGTCACCAAATCTATAGTAGGGATTTCACCCTAGCTAGAGGGTAGGAACGACTCCCTTCTATCTATAGGATGGAAGGGTAGGGTTCCTGTGAGAATGGAAGAACAGAACGAAATAAACAGAAAATGAAATGGAAAACACCTTTGCACACAAGGTTAGGGTTAAGCTCTAAGACCCTGCATACAACTATTAGGAAACCAAAAGACTTGCAAGCAATCAATGGAAACCCACAATAAAATGTTAAGCAATAAACCTACAAACAAATCATGTCTGAAAACTACAATCTACCAAAGCAAAAACATGAAAAGACAAGTATGCCTTCTGGTTGGAATGGGTTACCATGCCCTAGCTTGGGAGAGCACCTCTCTTAGGAATGGGGAGCTATGGCTCAATGGAGAAATGGAGGAGAGGGAGGGTGAATGGCTTGAGAGGCAAATGGTCTCAAGGCACTCACATGGGCAGCATAACATAGGGAGTGAAGGAGTGATTTGAGAGTGACCCCCACCTCTCTATTTATACTTTTTCTCAATATTTTTAGGGTTTTAATCCCCTGGTTGGGGCTTTAGCCCCTTTTTTGGGCTTTTAGCCCCTTTTTGGAGGCTTTCTCCCCTATGAGAGCTATTTTAGCTCTTTTAGGGATTTTTAAGCCCTTTTTCATATTTTTAAGCCTTCTTGAGGGTGTGGGACTCAAATGAGTGTCGTACATAGATGTCTTTAGGTGGTGTAGGTCATGTAGAGCTCATTGTGGGAGTTTTTGGAAGTTGAAATGGCCAAAACCAACCTTATGTAATCCATTATTGCAACAAGAGCGAATATCTCATTGTAGTCCATCCCATGAACTTGTGAATACTCCTTTGCAGCTAACCAAATATTATACTAGGTAGTGGATCCATTTGCTTCTAGTTTGGTATTGTAGATCCATTTGCACTCAACTAGCTCTATCCCAAGAGGCAAGGAGACAAGCTAACATGTATTTTTGTCTTCTAGAAAATCATATTCATCATCCATGGCTTCCTACCATCTTGGATCATGGAAATCTTCTTCTTATCATTGTGGATCAGACCCCAACATCATGAAGCACCTCCCTAGGAGAAGAAGATCATTATGGAAGAGTAGAAGGTTTTCATCCTGAAATTGATCTAGTTCTTATTCTGTTAGATGGATCTCCAACAATGTTCCTAGCTGCTTCAATGAGTTTTTGTTTCCATTTAGACCTTATATTGATGGGAGGAGGTGTTGGGTATGGATCAGGATCTGCTTGAGCTGCATTCTCAATATCAATATTTTTATCATCTTAATCCTCATCTTTGGACTCTGAATTTGAAACACTAGTATAGATATCATCATATGAAAATGGAATTGATTGATTATTTATACCTTCCTCTTCATTTGTTTGTAGATCATGCAACGAATATTCATTGAATTGAACACTCCACTCTATGAAGCATCTTGTTGTTGAAATCTCCATCAGTTTGTAATCTTTTGCATCATCTGCATATCCCAGTAGTATGCATTCTCTACTTTGAGGTTGGAAGGATTTCCTCTTGTCATTTGGAATTCTGGCCCATGCGTTGGAGCCAAAAACCTTCAGATGTGAGGCATTGGGACTATGTCCCACTAATTATTCAAATGGAGTGACCCCAAACACTGACTTGTGAGGCACACTCTTCTATATGTATGAAGCACAGTTCACTGCTTCATCCCATAGATATGATGTAATATTTCTTGCTTCAAGAAGGAATGTAGCCATCCATTTCAAAGATATGTTCTTCCTCTCAACTACACCATTTTGTTGTGGTGTATATGGGACTAAATTTTGCATTTGAATACCTGTTGAAGCACATACCTACTAGAATTATATTTTGATGTACTCTCCTCCATTATCTGATATGAGTGCTTTTCTCTTCTTCCCAAGGGTGTTCTCACCTAACGGTTTCAAACAACTCATGCTTCTTCTTAAGGAAGTAGATCCAACAATACCTTGAGTAGTCATCAATAAAGGTAAGAAAGTATCTATATCCTTTCATAGATGTTATAGGAATTGGTACAAAGACATCATTGTGAACCAAATCAAGTGTAGAGGAAGCTCTTCTTTACTTCCCAACCTCATACCTTCACTCTGGATGCTTACCTACCAAGCAACCATTGCATACACCTTACGAGGACTTTATAGGAGGAAATACCTCAACCATCTGTTCATTGTGCAGCTGCTGGAGATATTTGAAATTTAGATGGACCAAATATTTCATGCCAAATATTGCTTGTGTCATTAGCATGAGTCAATAGGGAACTTGGATATGAGTTAGGAATAAAATGAGAAAATTTGTATGCTTGGAAGGCATGATTTGCATCTCCTTTCTCTATCAGGTTCCTAGTAGAGATTTATGATATCTCCATTGAGTCAGGATCGAATATGACTCACTTGGGTGATCCAGTATGGGTAATATCATATACAAACAATAGACTTGTTTTCAGGGAGGGAACACAGAGGACATTCTTGAACACTCCATGCTCAAATTTTATTGAACCTTTCCCTACATCTGGGATTTGAGAGTCATCTCCCATGTGCATATTAGGACCACCAGAGAGATATAGAGAAGATGATGATTCTTTGGAGGAAACCATGTGGTTGGAGGATCTAGAATCAATGAGAAAATATTGTGACTGAGATAATCCTACCTTCAGTGCATGGAATCTCTCATGATGTTCAGTCTTATTTCCAGGATCAGACTTCCTTGCGCTTTCAAGAAGGGAAATATTTTTCTATTCAAGCAGTTTATACATTTGGCCTATGGTTTTCCACATACATAGATTCTATGGATTATTCACTTTGTTGTAGTATGAGCACTTGGACTTGTCAAAAAAAAATTTCTTATTCTTATTGGAATCTAAGGCTCCTTATCAAGGATTTTGCTTCTCCTTAGGATTAATACTAGTGTTCTTCTTATCCTTGCCTCTCTTCTTCCCCTTTTCTTGTGCATTGTTGGTTTCCCTAGCCAAGAGAGACTGATTTTTGGAGTCTTTGAGTGCTCCCATCTATATCATATTATCTTTCTCTTTAATAATATATTAGGTGAAGGAATCAAGGGATGGCATTTACCAATTTGGAGTTGTCAGTCCCTTGGAGTGAAAGGTGGATATGAACACTAAAAATTCTAGGCTAAGTTTGCTCAAAATAGAGAGCACCAATTACTCATCCTTCTTATCAATCCCACACTACTTGCACTGCATTACCAAGGATTTGAATTTGGAGAAGAATTGATAGATGGTTTCTAAATTGTTGGGTTGAAGAGGAATCTTCTCATTCTCCAAAATATGGCCTCTTAGCTCATTCTTCTTTCCAAAAAATGATTCGAGCTCCTGCCATACTTCCTTTGGAGTTTTTAATCCATCAATATGGAAGAGTAACTCCCTGGATATATGAATGCACATGAAACCAAATGCATCATCCAATTTGTTTAGATACTTTGAATTCTCAAGAGGCTACTGGGGTTTGACCTCCTTTCCCATAGTGACCATGTACAAACCTTTGTTGCACAACATGATCTGCATCTCATCCCTTGAATCAAGATAGTTGAAGGGTGTGAATATCTTGGGTGTCAAGGATGTTGAATTCTCCATCTTGCAGCTTCAGGGGTAGCACAATTCTTCTATATTCTTCAATTTGTGTGCAAAACTCTTCAATTCGAAGGAAAACCAATTAAATCACTCTCTACTTCGACATGTGCACATTATGAGGGTGATTCATACCTATCTAGACTTCTTTGGATAAAATCTAGAGTGATCAAGGAACAAATACCAGGAATTGTGTGAAACCCAATTGCTTCTGGTGTATCAATGGAAGTTTTCGAGGATTGAAGTTGGCATGATTACTTGCTCTTGTACCATGTTTAATTTAGCAAAGTTTTAGGATCTTCGAGATGGATTGAACTTCATTGTGAAATAACATTGGAGGAAGAATAAATTCAGCGTAGAATGATCAAACAATCATGGTGAAATTAAATAGACAAGAAGCAAAAAATTCTGAGCATAACATTACTCTCATAATTATTAATCTATGTGTAATACAATGATGATAAAATGAAAAGGATTTGAATCCACTAGGCGTGATTTGAATTCCATGACTTGGACTGACTCCAGAGATCACTTACTATGGGAAAATCACCACTAGAATCTCACTAGTTTAACTTAGGACAACTAAATTAGTTCAAAATTAGTTAACTAATCAAGGTAGGTAGGAAAACACATCTAACCTCCTTAATTCAGGAAAATGTGGTGCTAGGCTAACTAGAGATGAACTAATCGATGCCCATCAAAGGATAACTCAACATATACTAGGCTTAACTGATGGTGGGATTCCCATGACTTAGTGTGGGTTTCTAAATTATAGGGATTGGCCTATAGAGCTCCTAAAGTCATGCAAGTTGGTGCATCATGTGGTAGGTGGGCCCCATAAGAGTTCCCCATGGAACTAGTGAAGTGGAAACATACTCCTAACCTAGGAAATGACATTTATACTATGGTGGTCAAGGGAGGATTATAATTAATCCTAAAAATATTAACTCGATGATTGCATATAATAATCTTTTTATATCAATAACTGTGCAAGTTTTTTCAATTTAATTGTAATAATTAATTTTATATATTTATCTATACATTTTTTTTCGATATTTCCCATTAACTCCAAAAGGAATGTAGAATTCGAAGTAGCTGATAAAGTGAACATTTTGGATCCATATGACAATGCTATTACCAACACTGGACATGTCCAGTCACTTTCTATGATCCATGGAGTAGCACTTGGTCATGGAGATGGAATTGTAAACACCATTTATGTCTCAAGTATCACCCCCCATTGTGTATGAAGATACAATTGATGGATCTAAATGTTTGAAGGATATAGAAAGTAGTTTCATTAGGTGGCCAAAGAAGTATTTGAGAAAATACTATTAGTGTTGCATTAATGTTGTCAAGAACTTGTACCGGATTTTTTCATGAATAAGTTCCAAAATATCTGTCTACTCTACATAATATTTATACTATTTAAACTAATACTATTGTATTAATGTTTTTTCTAATCAGTTACAAACTTTTTGTCTACTTTACATAGTATTTAGACCATTTAAATTAGTAAGACCTCTTTCATTTCCAAGTGCACCTTTATGTTTTGAGTTCTAAATGTTTATGCTTGATTTCGAGTGAAGTAATTGTATATTTGTTTTAATTATTTTTATTAGTATACCTTAAATTTTGTGTGCAAGAATTGTGTTGATTATAAAATAAACTCTCTAGTATGGTTGTTGCATAAACCCCATCTGTAGGTTGAGTTGTAATATGTAGGCTGAATTGTAAGTTGTAAGTTTTGCATGGGAAAATGGTGTGTATTTCCTTAAGAAATCATTTCCCCTGTATATGATATTATCGAAGCAAAGATATTAATGGCCCAATGTTCAATTTTCCCACATTAGGCATACAAAATGTATGATGCATATAATCCTTCTCAACATGCTATAGATTGATTTCTAACATTTTTTGGAGGATGGACCAATGTATGTAGTTCCTTAAGTTCAATAATATTTCTTCCAATTTCATCAGTGTTGCATAGTTGAGGATGGTGCATCATGAGAACAAACAGAAGTTATATAAAACTATACTCCACTATGCACACTATAGGATGCATAAAGTTTGCTAGAATTTGTTCCTAGCTTCTAAAGTGGGATATCGTATGGAAAATTGTGTAATGAGTATGCTAACAATGGTTTTTGAGTACATGGATATTGGTAGTGATGAGAAACAATGTTCATCAAGGAAGCTGGTGAAGTAAGGTGCAGAGGCTGTGACTGGAATTACTTGGTTGTCTTATTTTTTCCGTAGTTTTATTATGGCGTTGGGTTTTTGTATTATTCTCTATTTCACATTTTAACTATTTGTATGCAAAGAATATTTGAATTCATCTTTTTGGGAAGGAAAGCCATTATTAAGGAGTGTTTCTCCAAGAAGTACAAGAATCCCATTTTGGAATCAAAGTTGACCTCAAAACAGCTTGAGGTCAGTAATATTTATTCAATTTTCATCATTGTTGGATAGATGAGGATGGTGCATCATGAGCACAAACCGATGTTATATAAAACTATACTCCACTATGCATACCAGAGGATGCATGTAGTTTGTTGGCACTTGTTCCTAGCTTCTAAAGTGGGATATCATATGGAAAATTGTGTAATTTTTTTTTCTAATAGTGTTTTATGAGTACATGGATGTTGGTAGTGATCTCTCTGTTTAGTTTTGATAATTATGCATCTTGTTGTTAATAATTTGGAAATTTTATGTACTTGCACATGCCATCTATTTCTTTGAACTAGGTCTATGGAGGTCTATGGATTAAAATCATTAACAATTAATCCCATTGTGTTTGCAGGATGAAAGACATGCACAATTTGTGCTTATAGGCTTGGAAAGAGTTCTCAATTGACGTTATGCACATAATGCATAATAATTTGGCTTGTCTTTTATGGTTAGCATATTAAACTTATATCCTTCAAATAAGTGATGATACAGGGAAATGAATATTTTATATTGTATATTAAGA
Source organism: Pseudotsuga menziesii (assembly GCA_001517045.1). Classification (NCBI taxonomy): domain Eukaryota; kingdom Viridiplantae; phylum Streptophyta; class Pinopsida; order Pinales; family Pinaceae; genus Pseudotsuga; species Pseudotsuga menziesii. The sequence continues at coordinate 389,980 of LPNX010848622.1, forward strand.
TGTTTTTGAAATGGGTCTTGATTGAGTTTGGCCTTAGTTTCACATATACATTGCTAGAAGATAAGGCCGTATATTAATATGTTCTCGAGAAAGCGTAAAAAATCAATGCATTCTTCTAGTGGGAAAGTTGTAAGTTGGATTATTGTTAACTTCTTACTATGAGATATACCTTTATTTTTTATAAATGCCTCTTATAATTACAAGGATATATTTACATCCACACCCACACAAAGTTTTGAACCTAAGTATCCACATTAATACAAGCCCAACCACCTTGATGCTTTCCATTAGACCACACTCATGTGGGTATATAATAGTTTTTCAATGCCAACAACGTATTTTTCTTATTTCTGTTATGATATGGTAATTTCAATTATTAATTTGGTGGAGATTATTAGTTCTTGATATTTTATTCCATTAGATTGCAAATGGAAAGAGTAATTTGTTCTTAAAAAAAATCATCAAAGCACTGGCCAGCTACACTAAATAAGCTAGGCCAAGGTAAACTTAAGCTTGCGTGTTTGAAATCACCGTAGGGATGCACCGCTTGGAGCATGTTTCCCAAACTTACATTTAGGGAATAAAAATGAATTAAACAAATTTGGGGATAAGTCAAGAAAATTGACCAAGATAGAAGCTGCATTGGAAGAATTTAAGGTAGTTATTGATCCATGGGAATGTTCTACTTTGCTTGTTGTTATAATCTATTAACAATTGTCAATATGGATGTTGGTTTACAAGATTAGGAACATATATGAGAGAGATGGATACTAACCATAAAATATAAAGTGGTTTGTCTTTTATATTTCTTCATATATTAATGGAAAATTGACTAATAGAGCTCCAACAAGCACATCAAGAAAAGATGAAAATTTGAGGGCAGACGGATCGCTTGTACGTTAATGTTTTTGTTAGGACCATAATACACATTAATAGAGAAAAAACCATCTTTTTTTGTGTATTTTGCATCTATGCTATGCCACTTCCTAAACATATTTTTATGCATGCTAGTGTTAATATTGTTTGTACCATTGAAAACAAGACTCTTTAAACAATGAAAAGCATGTTCTATCATCTAAACCCTACCTTTGACTGAAAGAACAACATCAACGCTTGAGATTTGTAGTGGATTGTTACAAATATGAAGTTGAATCCTTGCAAGTGGTGCCCTGTATGGTGCCTTGTTGAAAAATATTAACTACATATCAAATAATTTTTCTTTAATTTTAATATTGGGTTAAAATCATTTATATTCAAACTATATGTCAAGGTTGAAACATGTGTCCTTCCAATGCATAATTTGAAAATTTTATGTTGTAGGTTGAGAAAGATAGTCTTTTGTGTCGTGAGATGGAAATGAACTTGAAACGTGAATCATATGAGATTTCAAGGAGGGGAGATACAATTGTTGATGCTATAATAGTTGAGTTAGAGTTGGATTTGTGAGAGTGCATGACTGAAAGTAATTTATTTGAGATCGGGCTTGAAGGGGATTTACAAGAGTCAAGTATAACTTCTATATATATGATGTAGTCATGCAATAGGATATTAGCTCAGGTGCTCTTTTTTAATTATGCAATGATCATGGAATTCAATCTGTTAAGACAAAATGCATTTGAAACTTCTATAGGAAGGAAAGACATTATTAGTGAATTTAAAATAACGGTTTCAACTCTTCATAAAGAGATGTGCATGATGTAAGAACATTTAACTAATTTTAAATATATGGCTTGTAAATTTCATTCATTATGGGTGGAGTTCCATTCTCTCTCACATTTACTTAACATAAAGGTAACTTGTTCTGTTTATCCTCCTGGGGAGGGGAAGGGATCATGAAACATGTGTTTGCATTGGAATATTATGATATTTCCATATTTAAATGAAATATTTACTGTTTGGAATGCAGTCAAGTGAATACAAAAAACTGTCAGATAAATGTGTAGACCATGCAACTAAAATAAACTCCTTGCAAGCTTTAGTACACTTCTTCAAAATTGTGGTGCTTAAAACTTTCTTCATTCTTTGGATCATTGGTTTGTTGGAAAATTTATCATTGCTAATATATAGGATGGTAATAAGTGTTATAGGTTACAGATCTAAGTGAGAATGAACAAGAGTTAAAGTTAATTTTGGAGATGTATGGACGAGAAATCATAGAGTCCAGGTACAAATGGAATATTTTTTATTTTATTCTATGTTTTTGGAATTGAATATCTTTTTTGCAATATCTATATCATGTTGCTTTCCATAGATAGATGGTACTCAATACCTTATCTCATTTATTTCTTTTGGCTTTTTAGTGTGTAGTTCTTTACACAACAGTGTTTGGCCAATAGAGAATATGGGTTGCAACTCTTTCACTTCTGTGTACTAGTTTGGTGAGCAATATTTTGTATGGGGATGACCTAAATGATCCATTTACTTATTTCTTGAAACAAGGTAAGCTGGGGTTTTCTATGGATTAAAACAGGTAGATTCGTGGCAACGTTTTTTACAATGATTTTTTCTAGGATAAAACATCACTACAAAAAGCATGGAAATATGTTGTTTTGATGTTTTCAAGTTTCATTTTTTCCTTTGTATCATGTATGTTTTTTCCATGATATTATTTAATGAGAAGTACCTGATAAGTGTCTTTTTATTTTTCGCAGTTGGGAATGAAATCTCAACTACACCACTTTTCCAAGTAAGAGAACAAATGACATGCCTTTATGTTAGCAATCTTCATACATATCACAAATTGTTTGCAATTGCTTCATCCTATGGACAACTTATCCTTCTAGAGGCACTAAAGCTTTTACCACTTTATACACTAGGTACATGTTGTAGAAATAATCAACCATGGGGAAAATTATCCATTTCAAAGTTCTCTTATTGTTTTCCTTCTTTTATTTTTGAAATGGCGTACTCCTTTGATGCAACAAAAAGCATGCAAATATGTTGTTTTGATGTTTTCTAGTTTCATTTTTCCTTTGTTTTATTCATTTTTTTTCAATGATATTCTTGAATGAGAAGTACCTGATCAACGTCTTTCTCTTTTTTTCAACTGGGAATGAAATATGAACTACACCGCTTTTCAAGTAAGAGAATAAATGCCAGTCCTTTGTGTTAGCATTCATTATATATATCACAAATTTTGTGCAACTCTTTCTTCCTCTGAACAACTTATTCTTCTAGATGATCTTAAACTTTTACCACTTTATACACTAGGTACATGTTGCAGAAATCATCAACAATGGGAAAAATGATCCATTCCATAGCTCTTTTGTTTCTTTTCTTCTTTTATTTTTGAGATGAAATACTCTTTTGATGCTACAAAAAGCATGAAAATATGTTGTTTTGATGTTTCTAGTTTCATTTTTTCTTTTGTTTCATGTATTTTTTTCCATGATATTCTTCAATTAGAAGTACCTAATCAGTGTCTTTCTCGTTTTTGCATTTAGGAATGAAATCTCAACTACACCACTTGTTCAAATAAGATAACAAATGACTGTCCTTTTTGTTAGCGTTCTTCATATGTATCACAAATTTTGTGCAACTGCTTCATCCTCTGGACAACTTATTCTTCTAGAGGATCTCAATATTTTACCACTTTATACACTAGGTACATGCTACATAAATCATCAACATGGGAAAAATGATCCATTTCATGGTTCTCTTTTTTATTTTCTTCTTTTATTTTTGAAATGATGTACTCTTTTTATGCTACAAAAAGCATGTAAATATGTTTTTTGATGTTTTCTACTTTCATTTTTTCCTTTGTATCATGTATGTTTTTTCCATGATATTTTTGAATGAGAAGTACTTGATCAATATCTTTCTCGTTTTTGTAGCTGGGAATGAAATCTCAACTACACCACTTGTTCAAGTAAGAGAACAAATGCCAGGCCTTTTTGTTATCATTCTTCATACGTATCACAAATTTGTGCAACTGCTTCATCCTCTGGACAACTAATTCTTCCAGAGGCTCTCAAGCTTTTACCACTTTATACACTAAGTACATGCTGCAAAAATCATCAACCACGGGGAAAATGATCCATTTCATAGTTCTCTTATTGTTTTTATTCTTTTTTTTAAAATGATGTAGTCTTTTGATGTTTAAATAATCAACTAAAAGTATGGGGGTTACAGTAGTTTGTAATTAGTAATTGAGATAAGAACTTCTAAATAGAAGGTTGAAAGTTCAAATTCCCCATAGATACTTAAAAAAAATATTTATCCTGTATGGGTGTGGTGCGTTGGTTGTTCACTTGATCCCAAGTAAAGTTTTTAAGAAGAGGTCATGAATTCAATCCACACTTGACCTTACCTGTCTCCCATGTTAGCGGGTGGTTGTGGGGAACCTATGGGTGTAGTGGTAGTAGGAATGGACCCATGGACCCCATGTAACGCGAGTACCAACCCTTCCCAGGTTTTCAATTCTCCTAGTTACAAATAATAATAATAATAATAATCAACTCAAACCTTTTTTAAATTTGTAGCATATATTACATAGGTTTCTTCAAAATGTAAGAATACAAAGATTATTGGAAGTCAAACCTAAAAATTCAAACTAGTCAAGTTAAATTATTATGAGGCTATTGGAAGAAGGATTAAAATGTCATTAGATACCGTTATCAAAGATTAAGATGAGTTTAGCCACAATAACCAGATTCAAACTTTTGTTAACAATGAGAATTGCAATTAGGATCAGGTCATCATTAGGAAACTTAAGATGTGGTACTTGAATTTTTTAAGTGGCTACTACTAATATATTTTAGGAGAATATGAGTGAATTTGGTTACATATTGAGGAAAATACAACTACCTAAATTATGGGAACTTATTGAAGCATTTTTTAAGTGACTGATTTATACTATTTTCCCATTTTGTTTAAGTAGTTTAACTCATTGCAGGAATTTGTAACTTGTTCTTTATCTTATTGCTAATTTATTTGATTCTTCAAAGGTCATCATTCATTTATTTTTTGTGTATTTGTTCATTAGGGAATGTGACAAGATGATACAAGTGCATTATCATCGACAGAAGGAAGGGGAAGATTCACATAGTGGCCATTGTAATATTTTGAAAAGTCATCGATATTGTAGATGATTTTAATGTAAAGTTATATGGAGACAATTTTTGTTATGCACCAGTATTAGTCTATTAGTGGATATTCAGTTGGAAACTCAAATTTATTGTAATACTTGACATTTCATATAATATAATTTATGTGGTTGAAAATTATATGTTGGTACTTGATATTATTTAGTGTTCTAATTAATTAATATTGTGACTTTGCATGATTAACATGCATATTAGATGACCTTGATTATTATATTATATTTTTTAATTTAGACATAATATCAATATAGCTAAAAATTGATGTTGATTAATATAATATTAAAAAGCATTAAAATTACTAATAAATAACAAACACATATGAACGACTAAATTGGTATTTTTTATTTATTAACAATTACCACAAATAAAATGAATACAAATTAACAAAAACAAGATAAATGACCACTACAAAAATGAGAGATAATTGACAAAAAACAACAGAAAATCTTATATAAATGACTAAATGGTGACCATTGGTGCAAAATTAGTGGTCATTGCTCATGTGACAAAAAATGTGGTCAGATTTAGATTGGTCGTTTGTATGGTCATATATTGGGTCACTAATTTGGTCATTAATTGTGATAGTTAAAGGCCCATCAATGACCAAAATGAATGAACAAATATACAACCAAATTTATGACCATAATAAAATCTATAAATGACCAAGTTAAATATGACCACTTTTTTGGTTGCATGATAAATGACTGCTAATTTTCCACCTGTGGTCTCCAAATGAAAAGTCATCATTTATATGCGGATTTTGTTTTTGTAATTTATCTCTCATTTTGTACTAGTGGTTATTTCATCCATTCATGTCCATGTCTAACCATGAAAACACTCTATGACTGTAGGAATCAACACAAATCACTGCACCACTGCTTTGGCTTGTCTCTCCCTACAATCCAAATTCAGAGAATGGTTTTGTCTACACAAAAATTCCTTCTTCCATAAAAAGAGAGGGTGTCCATGATCATGGACCTATTGATTCCATTGTAATGTACACATAGCCTTCGGTGACAGTTGTTGGTTAGCTTTCAATTCACTCTACATCTTATTTTTCTTAATGTTTTTTTTTGTCGCATGTTTATAGCATCAGGATGAAGAGTCCTCCATGCAAGTCCTTATAGAATTTGTTGATTATGTCATTAATGATGCATCTACAATTGGAATAAGTCACACATACGTATCTAGTACATCAATATTTGTACATGTACAGTTCATTTGTATTGTGTATGCACATGCAGGATGTCTAGATATTTTATCATTTGGTGAATGTAGACACACTCTAGTATATTAGTGTACATGACTAAGTTTCATGTGCAACCTATGTCTCTACTTCATACAGAAGAAACCCATTCTCATATCGCAGAGCATATTTTTTCTGTGAGATGTTCATTAATTACAAAATTGGTTAGTACTTTCCATGCATACATGTTGATAATTGTCGATATATTTGACATAGTATATTTCATTCGCATATCACCATTACAAAAAGGATTTTAACAAGGAGGAGGACACCACATGTATCTATACCCAAAATGGATGATTATTTGTTATAAGTAATTGAGTTGTATTTTAATTTTTTTAATTTTTTCATTGCTTCAGTATTAGTTCAGTTACCTGATCAAGAAATATGATATTTGACTTGTAGTCGCCAGAGATGCAGAGTGGTCGTGGACAGACGAAACATGCATCACATTAAGGAAAAAATAAGAGGAAGTTATAGTTTTTATGTGTTAGTCTAGGACATATCTGTACTTTTTTTTACAGAAGAAAGTTAGAGTTATGGTGTGTGGTCTAGGACATATGTACTTTTGTTTACATGTACAACATTGATGTTTCTTATACATGTACATTGACATACCATCTATTTTTCTATTATAAACTCCATGATATAATATATATTTCATACTGATTCTTGACATCTTCGCAGTTTAGTCTTATGTGTGATCATACATGTGTGTCCAATAATGATTCTATGCGTAACGTTCCCAATTTTTAATAGCTTGGATGATTGCATGGAGATATAAGTTATAACGTTGAGAGCAATGTACGATTACAACATTTTGCATTGACAACAATGCACAACTATGCATATTTACATTGTTCTAAACCACGGTTCAATTACATATTAGGATTTAAATGAGCATACATATAATTAATAATGAGAGAACACAAATCCACATAATAACACATTTAAGATAGACATATAATGCTTATGTGGAAAACCCAGAACTGAGAAAAATGACCATAATAGATATATTATCTCCCTTGACCTAAACCGACCAAGTGACCTAGAAACCACTCACCTCCAAGCCACTTTACAATGAAGATTCCTCAAGCCTTATAAATAATTATTTACATGCAATACCATGGGGCAATACCATGGGCCAGCAAACACCCTTGGCCACCAATNCCCCTCCAAGCCACTTTACAATGAAGATTCCTCAAGCCTTATAAATAATTATTTACATGCAATACCATGGGGCAATACCATGGGCCAGCAAACACCCTTGGCCACCAATACCATGGAAAAATACCATGGGCTACAAAATACCATGTTCCCAAAATATACGTTCTAGACCTCAACCACCTATGAATCAATCTTGAGTCAAGGTTAACCCTAAAAATACCCCCTTTAAACTTTACTTGGAGTAAACACCAAGCCCCCTTAAATATTTTACCAAGGAATCTGCATGCCCCCACCTATCACCTAGGTCTACCTGAATTTATCGTTGAGTTACCAGGGGTATGCATTCCTTACCATTGGCCACAAATACCATGGAAAAATATCATTGGTCACCAAATACCATGGGCCCAAAAACACATACTAAGACCTAAACCATTTGACTCATTTTGGAGTCAAGGTTAACCCTAAAAATCCCCCCTTTAAACTTGATATGGAGTAAACACCAACCCCCTCAATGTTTTACTAAGGAATATCACATACACCCCCCTATCACATAGGTCTATCTCCCAACTTTATCGATGAGTTACCAGGGGTATGTAATCCCTACCATATATTACAACCATATTCCATTTTACATGCAAATTGCTTCATTCAATTTTTTGATGTGTCTTCATGGTGACTACACCATCACCATCCGTTGCTTCATGATCTCTCTTTTCCATGCTATATTTCTTGCTCATTTTTCCATGCTCCTTCTATAACTGCATCCAACCATATCATTGATGTCCATATAAAAAAAATTCATATACCAGATTACATAGGTCCTCATCCACTATAACCGTTATTTCTTTAGGAATTCTCTTCACATACATGATTGATCAATATTCATCCCAAAACTAAGATTAAACCATACCACATTCCCCTCATAATCAAAGACTCAACCTATTCGATCCACACCAAGCTAGGATACAAGTACACATTCCACCCTCGTACTTACCCAGTGGTTCATTCCACACTTGATGCAACATCCATTCTCTACACATAAGAGGGGTACCTTGTGCTTCTAGCACTTGAGGAAGTTACATTCTAACTAGGAACCCAAAAATATTGTTAGGGTGTCGCATACCACCAAACATGCACCCCACAATTAATTCAAAAAAATAGGTACAACACAATGAGCACAACTATATGCCAAACTATGGCTCGGATACCAGTTCTTAGTATTTAAACGAGCATACATATAATTAATAATGACCAAAAGGATGAGGTTAGGATCCATATAATCAAGATCTATGAAATAATTGCTATGGTATGTTGCTACATATCTGATATAAATTGTAACATGCTTATGGCCCACTTTTGGGTTGCAATGAAGACACACTAACTTAAGGGGGAAACATAGATGCTAGAAATGGGGTTTCAGAAGGGTAGGATACATTTAAATTTAGAGAATGGTTGTGGAAAGGGTATCTAGTCTCTATAATATCAATATATATCATAGGGTTATCCATGAAAAACTACAGAGGTCGATTTGGTTGTTTGCAATTTAAGGAGTGGAATTTAGCAATTTGGGACCACACAGTTTCCTTGTCTTAAACCCGAGTTTAACCAGGTCAAACGAGCCCAAATTTCCAATTTTAAGGTTTTATTTAGACCAATTTTCTATCTAGTTTCCATATATGGTCTCATATTTTTTATTGGATCAGCAGAAGTCACCTTTTTTTTATCAAAATGCAAAAATAACTTAGATTTGGATAGTGAAAGAGCAAGGGCATGGAAGAAACAAGGAAAGGGGAAGTATATGAAGGGTAATATGGGGTTTTCTAGAGGGTATGGATGTAGGTGGATTTTTTAATAGTAAAATAATGCTCAACAAGTGACAAGGGTGCGTTTGGGTGATTTGGGAGTGAGATAGGGTATCAAGGGTGAGGAGTGAGGGAGTGTGATTCTAGCCTTCCAAATGGCACAAGAGGATCATGATTTTCTACAACTATGGAATGTACAAGTAAAAAAATATGTCAATTATTAGATGCAAGCATTATACAAGGGTATGGAAACACATTTGTCATTTAATTATCTTATTGCCAAAAATATGAAATTGTGCACATTAAAATAGAGAGAGATGGGAGAGAACACTTGGAGCATCATTAGCTCAAGAATCCACTACATAACATGTTGGGACCATTTATGTTTCGAGATCATCTACCGCTGAAGTATAATCCAAGGCTACCTGGGTACACTAGCATATGCAGTCTAGATCATTTTACTAGCTTTTAGACACAATAAGAAATAAAAAGACACAAGAGGAACCAAATATATCTTCTTATTATTAGAAAGGGCTAGAATGGGCCATGTACATTAGTAGCTTTGTGATAAAAGAAACAATGATATCAGACCATATAATATAACAAAACTATGGTGACTAAATTTTTAGGTCTCCTGGTCATTTATCTCTCATTTTCTACTTGATCCCAATTTTGGTGTTTAATTGGCGATGGAGGAAGTTTTGGAAGATAACGGATCCTAGAAAAATAGAGTTGTTCATATGTCTTGGCCTAAATGACTAATTTCTTACTTGGGAGAAACTACACAGGATGAATAAAGTACGTGTTGATATTTTTTTCTTGTATAGGTGCAATGAAGAAACTACTTCACATTTTTTTTTCTCATGTTTTTTTTCTCAAAATGTTTGTAACAAAGTTGGAGTTTTATTGGGAAAGAAACATGTCTAGAAAAAAGACTCAATTAAAGAATGTTTTTTTGGAAAGGTTTATAGAAGGAATCCTGAAATACTATAGGACTTCCCCAGTGATAGTTTTGATGGAAATTTGTCTTTCTAATAAATCTATTTTGTTTAATGAAATATGTATCCCCTGATTTCAATTTGTAGCTCAAGTTAACAACATATTCATAGCCTTTAATTCACTACCCAAAGCTAAGCCATAGATATTGCTTAGGAAATTCAGGTGAACAAACCTTATGCTTGGGGCTTTATTGATGATGCTTGCTAAGGCCCAAATTCAATTTGTGGTTTTTTCTTTGTTCTCTAATTTTTTTATTCTCACTTTGAGTCAAGCTAATGTTAATTTGGGTCGTAGGACAAATCATATAGGGGAGTTAAATATTTATATTACTTTCTCAAATGTGCTTTCAATATGGGCATTCCACATCTCAAATTTATCAAAGATGCAAAGTAAGTTGCAGGTCCATAGTATCTCTCTTCTTCCCCTTCATTTACAAATCAAGGTTATTTCACATTAGTTTCAAAGGATCTCTTTCAAATATGTTTACAGAGACATAAATTACAAAGAAAATATGATATCTAAGGAAAGTCTAGAGGTCCTTGTTGATCCGACTAGATTGGAAGAAATCTAAAAGGACAAGTCTAGAGGTCCTTGTTGATCCAACTAGATTGGAAGAAATCTAAAAGGATAACATTGTGGTTTCCCAAAATTTAAGAAACAGGGTATTATGAGTGATCACTAGTACTGCACATGATGTGACAATTATAAGACTTCACAAATATATTTATAGTCTATTTTGGGTTATTTTTCATAGCAAGAGAATAAATTCTCATAGATACTCTTCAAATTTAGTATGATCCTTGTTGAGAACATGAATATTTTCTGTATCTTTTATTTTTATGATCTCATGAGCACATAATGAATGTATTTTTGGTTCACCTTAAAAAAACTGTTTCCTTGGGAAAAAATTAATGTTATAGAATCATATATATATATATATATATATATATAGATAGATATATGATGCTATTAACAACAACCACATTAATAATATTATGTGTCTATATAGGTGGATACACTTATATTTAACATGTTTTATAGGATCAAACATGCAACCATAATCAACCATATTTTTTATTTTTTTTCCAAGGAAAAAATGTGTAATTTCATTCATCTTTTGAGATCAAAATTACATTCTGAATATTCACTAAATCGTGAATTCCAATATCCAAAACCGGTTCCTGTAGAGAGACTGTATAGTCTTCTGTCATAAATATTCTAAGAGAGCATACACAGATTCCTTTTCAAAAAATATGTTCGGTACCATAGGTCCTAACATCTACAATTTTACTGCAAAGAGTCATAAAACATAATATAATTCTGCAAAAAACAGCTGATACATAAAGTTCATGTGGACCTGTCAAAAATTAGTAGAGTTCTATGAACGGCCTATGGTAGAATGCCTATGTTCTACCATCATTTGTTTCTTTCACCATCCAAGTACCTGCTGCCAGCCGGAGCCCTTCCTTGGAATCTTTGTCCACTTCCTTGTTGTTTTCCCTGTATACATGCTGGCAGGAAAAGGATTCAAAACGCTGGAGGAGCTGCCAGATAGAATAGATAGTATGTGCTAGTCTCAAATTCCTGCATTCTTGAGTCTGATTGATCCAATTTATAACATTCAATGAGTCACCAAGAAAATTTAGTTCAATGCACCCTTTTTCTAAAGCAAATAACAGATTTAGCTTGAGGCTCATTAATTCGGAAAAATTATTTGTGCCCCCCCCCCAGTCCCATAGACAATACAAAAAAATGTGACTCTGATAAGTAAAGAACTACACCTCCTCCACGTGAATTGTTTTGGGCTGCCCCATCAAAAAATGCCCACGGATTAGTTCTGTCGATTTCCACTTCTAAAATCCTTCGTTCTCTTACAGCCCTTATATGTTCCGGGTAGGATTTATAGAATCCCACAGACAGAGCATTTGTGATAGCCGGGGTGCTTGGAGTGTCCTTAAATATGGCCTTGTTTCGTGCAAGCCAAATCCCCCAAATGACCAGCAAAGGTAATATTTTATGATGTTTTTGTGGTGTCCTCCGCCACCAAGAGTCCCAGGAAGCCCCTACTGTAGTCCCTTCCCACCGGCAAAGGGAGCCAACTAGAGTGGAAACTTCCCTCCAAACTTCAGTCGAGTAGGAACATGAAAGGAACAAGTGATATGTAGATTCTAGCTCCCTTTTACATAACACACACCAACCCAGGCCCTAAAATGTTCACTTCTGCAGCACGTCCCAATTGGGTACCTTATTGTTTAGTACACACCACATAAACAACCTAGTTTTTGCTGGACATTTAAGCCTCCACAAAGGCCTCCACCACCAGACTTCTTCCCTTTGTTCCACCCCTACGCTTAAAATTAAGTACCCAGCCTTAGGACTATAAACGCCCCCCAGATCAGCCTCCCATACCAGTGAGTCTTCTTGATCAGAAAGTAAAATATTCACCCGAACCAGTTCCCTAAGGTATTGTTCCATATAACCAGTCTCCCGATCCCCTAGTCCTAAGAAATTTTTCCTTCTCCATAATTGATTCCACGGCTCAGCATGCCTTGGATCTGCTAACTGGTTTAGAGTAGTGATCCCTTTATGGCCTAATGCCTCAATGACATCAATAGGAAGAAGGTGTTGATGAATGCTGCCTAGCCAAGGATCCCTACCAATCAAAACACTTTCCCCATTCCCCACGTCCCAAGCAAGATTATTTTCGATCAAGTAAAAAGATTTTACAATCGCTTTCCAAATCACCGAGCTCCCTAAGTGGGATTTCCTGGGGTTTCTGATCCAATCTATAAAGCTCTCTTCTGGAAGATATTTCTGTTTTATCACCTGAGTCCACAAACTACTAGACTTCACCAACCTCCACCCTCCCTTAGCAGCCAAAGATTTTGAAAATAAAAAGATGTCCTTAAGGCCCCACCCTCCTAGTCCTTTTGGGACTACAATCCTTTTCCAATTTACCCATGGAGTAACCTGATCTTCCTTTTTACCACTCCATAGAAATCTGAAACATATCCTCCTGATCCTTTCAAGAATTCCTTTCGAGATCCAGGATAAAGACATCCAATACACCGGGATTGCCTCCAAAACAGCTTTAACTAAAACTAATCTCCTCCTCTAGATAGCCACTTATGACTCCAAACCATAAGTCGCTTCTCTACCTTCCCAACTAGCCAGAAGCAATCCTGTTTCCAGTACAGATTTACTTTTAGAGAGAAACCGAGGTACTTTAGCCCTTCATCCAGGCCTGCTGTATTGTAAGGAAAGAACCTTGTAAGATCAGCCTCCTCTTCCAGTCTTAACATATGAGTAGTCAAAGAATATTTTCCATTATTAATCTCCATTCCTGTGGCCTTTGAGAAAAGTTCCAAGATCTCCTGAAGGACTCTAGACTCTCCTCTAGTGCCCAAGTAGAAGATCAGTACATCATCCACAAAGAGTAGGTGTGTAATATTTAAATTCGGAGCTATCTGAATCCCTGAGAAATGAACTTTAGCTTTGGCTGCTCTTAAAGCCCTGCTTAGACCTTCAACAACCAAAAGGAAAAGGAGCGGAGACAATGGGAAGCCTTGTCTTAGACCTCTCTCCGCATGGAAAAAGGGAGAGGTCGCTCCGTTGATCAGCACAGAAAAGGAAACAGTGGTTATACAAGACATAATCCATCTAATGAAATTGATACCAAAGCCTAGATGGGTTAGAAGCAACCTCAGATAAAGCCAGCTGACTTTGTCATAAGCCTTAGAAAGATCAATTTTGAGAATAGCCCCCTTCAACCTCTTGGCCTTTAAGCTATTAAGGCCTTCCTAAGCTACCCCAATTGCCTCATGGATCTGACGCCCTTCCAAAAAGCCAAACTGCTCGGCAGAGATTTGTTCTGAGAGAATAGCTTTTAGTCTTAATGCAATTACTTTTGAGATAATCTTGTAGACACAATTGCACAAGGAGATTGGCCTGAAATCATTGAGGGAGATTGCATTATCGGACTTTGGAATGAGAGCAATAAAAGTGGAGTTGAAACTGGCCGGGATCCAACCAGACGACCTTAAATCTTCTATCACCTGCAAAAGATCCTTCCCCAAGATATCAAAGAGATCCAGGAAAAAATCAATCATCCATCCATCTGGTCCTAGGCTTTTATCTTTCTGAAATCTGCCCATAACCTCCTTAAGTTCTTTTTCTGAAACTTCCCTCAAGAGATCCCTATTTTCGGCCTCATCGACAAAGCGTGGAAACATCTGAGCCAGTCTAATAACCTCTTCTATTGAGGCCTGTAGAGGGGCTTTGAACAAATGCTGAAAGTGATTCACCCCACATCTGTCCTTTTCTTCAAAAGATACATGAGACGTACCCTCCTCATCCTAAAGGATCCAATTGGTGTTTTCCACCTTCCGTCCTCTGGCATAAGCATGAAAAAAATTGGTATTATCATCCCCACATTCCATCCATATAGCTCTGCTTTTAAGTCTCCACACTTCCTCTTTTTCCAATAGAAGAGTATTACGTCTTCCCTCCAACCTTGTCAAGTCCTCCTTAGATTCTTGTGAAGAAAGCCCACCTCCTTCTCCTTCATAGATCAACAATAGTTCTACTTCAACAGTCTTCAGCTCTGCATCTTCTTTGCTTCTCTTTGCAACTGTCCAATCCTTGATAATCACTTTTAGTCTTTTAATATTGTCAACAAACTGAATGGCCGCCGATCTATCATTTTCCCCCATAATAGGGGTCCAGTGTGAGAGAAAGAGGTTTTTGAACGTCTCATCCTGTAGCCATAGTTTATTGAATTTTAAAGGGCTCAGGGGATTGATGGGCCCCTTTTTTATTTCAAAGAATATAGGAAAATGATCAGAAAGACCCCCACTGCCCACCCATTGTCTGACTAAGTAAAATCTATCCACCAACTACTCTACTACCAAGAAAAGATCAATCCTTTTTCCACCCTAGCATCCCCACTTCGATTGTTTCTCCAGGTAGGATTTAATTTAACAGGCTCAATATCCAGCAAACCCTTCTCCACCAATTTCTAAACAAAATAACCCACCAAGGAATCTACCTGGGCATGCAGACCCCAAACCTCATTATGACCTATCGAAAAATTTAAATCTCCACCCAGCACAACCGTGTCACCATTCACCATAGGATTTTGTAACAGAGAGTTCCAAAATGGGGCTCTGTTCAGGTAAGGCCCATAGACATTAACCACAGAAAGGAAAATCCCCAACTCTTCAGAAAAAAACTCAACACCCAGCACAGCATCTATTCCCCAAGCATTTACCAACTTCACACAACTATTCTTCCATCCCACCGCCAGACTCCCTGAACGACCTCTAACATCCAAAGTCACAAAAGACCAACTAGGTAACCAGCTTTCCAGCCTCTCCTGGATCACCTCTCCTACTCCTAAAGTCTCTTGTAGCAAAATCACATCCGGGTGTTCAAGAGTAACACCCTAATGAAGGCTAATTTCTTGATAGGCCCAGCCAAACCACGACAGTTGAAAGACATGAGCTTCATATTCGACCTTTCTTCTTGGCCTTCTCCGCTCTAAGGGCCTTTTCAATCGATAGTTGTTTTCCTTCCAAAATATCCTCCTTGGCTCTGGACTGGGCCTTGTGTAGATTTGTCTTTCTGCCCCATCCTCTTCGCACAGACGAAGAAGATTTACCCAGCCTAGAAGAAGGATTTATGCAAGATCTTAAAAAGTATCCCGAGTCCATAGAGTCTGGAGGGGAGGTACAGGAATCCTCAGGTAGAAATTCAGGGTCTGGTTCCAAGACAGAAGTGGAGGGCTCTTCTATAGAATAACCATATATAACCATATATAACCAAAGTGAAGGAAATAAAGAGAGCAAGTGAATCAAGAATAACCATATAAGAAAAGAAGATGGTGGAAAAAATCAAGAGGCAAATTAATATTGTATCCATAGATACAATAAATATATAATACAATATCCAAAAATCATCTTTGACATTCCACATAACTAATCATGTGCCAGTTAGGATATTGAATACATCCCATGTGAATAATAAGGTGGCTTAGGACTCAATGATTATATCGAAGTTGCTAACAATCCTCCCTTAATCGTAGGTCCATACAATTATTCCCTCTATGCAACAAAGACTAGTGCAAATGCTAGCAAGATATTAAAGTCCTTAATATAATATTCATGGTTTAAAATCTTATGAGTGTCGATGAAGAAAACCACCTAAAAAATTGCCAAAAGTGGATGGTGAAAACCAAATATGGAGAACTCATTGTATAACAAATGAGTCAGATACCCACCAAGTGTTCACTATTGTGAACCCAAAAACAATGAGAGAAAACATCAATGAGAAATTAATTAGTTGCAAGTACAATTCATATCAAACCTTAAAATGCCTAACAATCCAATGTGCCAACCAAAAATGCAAAATAATCTTCTGCAAGGTAAAGATACCATCCTTGTGAAGTCCGAAGACTATGAAGTAAACAAAACTATGCTCAAATATCAACACATGAAAACCTATCAATAATATAATTGACAAAAAAAATACTTGTCAACATCTAAATCCTGTAACAAAAAAAGTGTTGTCAACATCTAAATCCTGTATCCTATAAAAAACTATGTATGAAATCCTATAAGGATTCAACGATGAGTGAATCATAGTGATTGCAATAATCTATTAAGAAGTAAATGATATGAGCAACTAATACTACTTCAAATCATAAAACCAAATCTCCATCAAACACGTCAAACAATCATGCAAGTCACAAATGTACAAGCAAATGAATCCTCAAATAACCTCAAATACCAAAATGTGGCAAACCATCATCCATACACATGTCTTGAAACAATCCTTAATTCATCATAACATTGAATAAACCATAATCCATCAAATCATTGAATAGACTTTGAAACTTGAATTCATATATCATCAATATCTACCCCTTACCAACTGAAAGGTGAGAAGTATCAGGACCTATAAATCAACAATGCTAGTATACCCCATTGAAATTGGAAAACGATAATCATATTTTCTGTAAGAGAAGTCTAGAGACTTGATCCTCTACTCAAAAGGTTGCATCGAGTGGGCCTTGGTCATGCTTTAAATCATCAAATCTTAAAGAAACAAATCCATGTCCATCTGCTATAGAAACCTCTAATCAAGCATGCATGTACATATATATGAATCCGATGATAACACCACCCCAACATATTGGCCTCCAAATTCAAGATCCAAGTACATAACCATAAAATATTTACTTGTTTTCTCTGAGTCATTATTAATTTCCAACACATTTTTGAAAGGTGATTTGTTTTCCCACATATACATCATGAAGTAAAAAAAAAAAAAAATTATAGTTCATGATGGGGAACTCAAGACTCATGTTGGCATTCTTTAGGTACACTATCCAACTTAACAAGGTCATGCACATCCTCCTCATCCTCATCAAATGCATCATCATCATCGTTATCCTCATGTTTTTCATCACGATCATCAATTTCATGTACTTCATCTAAACTATTATCAATATTAGGTCTCTATAAATCATCATCAAGAAAGATAACACCCACAAAGTTTTGTGAGTAACCAATAATGTTAATGGATTCCAACTCCATCCTTTCATATCCTAAGCAAAATTTGCTCGTCTTAAAGTGAAACTCTTCCCCATGTATGACATTATTGACTTTATCCTCAAAATTATCAACATCCTAAGCTATCTTTTATCTCATTACTGTTTTCATTAAATTCATTCTCTCTCTTCTTGGTGTTTTCATCAAATTTCTCTATCTAACTTATACTTGTAGGAGGTTCGATATCCTCCTCTTTAGTTTCAATAATAGATCATCCAAATAATAGATTATGTAAAAGTAAGGGTTCAAAGTGTTATTGTCAAAGAAGTTGAAATTCATCATTTAACATGTTATGAGTTTTAAGAATATCAACCTTTTAATGCATCACTTGTAGACAACTGGTCACATCACTTAGTGAACATTTTTTTATTTAAATAGTTGTCCCTGATGTAGTGTTAATTAAAGTGTGTAATGTAGTGTTAATTAAAGTGTGTAGAAGATTGATAAATGTTCCTAATCTAAAGAAATGATCCTAGATCAAAACTCAATGACATCAAAGGAAACTTCCAAAGTGTGCCAAGTATGTCAACCACGTGATTCCAAATGCAAATTTTCACAAGTATGTCAACCACATGATTCCAAATGCAAATATTCAGAAGGACTTTTTAGAATTCCATCATGAAGTAAGACCTCTGAAATTTGATGAGAAAACTTGAATTGCTAGATTTGCAATCAAAGAATTGATGCAAGGGACATCCAATTTTTTTTTTAAGATGCTTTATCTTCTAATGGTTGCTTTCCTTCTTAAGATTATGTACTTCTTCTTTAATATTAAAATGTTTTTTTATGGTGTAATCTAAATATTATTAGTTTTCATCCTTTTTAGAGTATATTTTATGTCTTTTTTTATTTGGAATCCTATTGGAATTCTATAAAAAATTCTTAGAATCACATATATTAGCTATAGAAATTGCATAACATGAGTGCTTAGCTATGGAAATTGCATAACCCAGGTGCCATGGGGGTTTTGGAGGGTACTAAATCCAATCATGCATTAGTAAACACAATTTGAATGCTTCCAAATTTGGATTTTACCCCCAAAATTTATGAAACTCTAATAAAAAACCACCATAAAATCTAAAAATTAGAATAAATAGACTACTCTCTTTCTTTATAAAAAAATACTTGTTTTTATATAAAAGTATTGTTTCAAAAAACAATTAATGCACAAACAATATCACCAAGCATCAAATATACATACCACCATGCATCAGTATATTAAAGTGCTTTCTTTATAACACTACTGAAAAAAAATATTTTTTCTTTATAAAAGAGATACATAAACCAACACACCATAACCAAGCCCTTTTAAATAAGAAGCAAAGACAACCAGTATATGCTTAATCATCATAGATCCATCTTAAAAATGATAGAAAGAGATCAAATCTCTAGAACTGCAACTCCTTTTTTTAGAGTGGAAATGTTGAGGAAATGTGAATGAAATGTTTATGGTTTTAATATGTAGTCTTATATATATGTTTCTAAAAAATATTTTAAATCTAAATCGAGCAGGCATGTTATTTTTTTATAAATGACACCTATGTTCAAGGATGAGCACTGAAAGACTTACACATCTTCCTCTACTAGGCTTTGGAATGCCCCTCTTGGGCCCAATAAAAATAATTTACCAAGTTATGGTTTTAATTTGTAGTCATATATATATATGTGTGTGTGTGTGGGGGGGTTTTAAAAAATATTTTAAATCTAAATTGAGCCGACATGTTATTTTTAGAACATTTTTTTTTAAAAGAGACCTATCAGCTTAGAATGAGCACAGAAAGATTTACAGATCTCCTCTTACTGGGCTGTAAAACGGACCTCTTCCACACAACAAGCCACCATCTTGACAGTAACTAGTTAAGGAAAACAGAAGGCGCAGGCGCAAATCCCAAATCCCTTTAACATGCTACCATCTTCACAATAATAGGCCCACCAAAATGACCCGAAGGCTGTTCAGGTTGTAACCAGCGTGCAGCAGGAAGGCTTTCGAATTAGATGTGTTCCCTGGCATAGCGGCCTGTAGTTAAACTGTGGCCTCCACCTACGCGAGTTGATGCTACTGGTCGATAAGATCAGGAGAGTCGCCGAAATAAACGACCACTGGCAGCACACAGAGAATCCCCTTGATTCTCTTCAACAATTGCAGCTTGGCAGGAACAATCTGTCCCTGCCACTAGATCATTCACTCCTGTAATTATCTTTGCAGACTCAGGAGAATCGCTGAAACAATCGACCATTGGCAGGAGGCAAGGAATTATATTCGACAATTGCAGCTGGCCCGATCTATCCCTGGCGGTGGCAGCACATGATTCACTCATGTAGCTTTCCCTCCCCATACTGTTGTAGAGTTAGTCGTTCAACTCATCTAAATGGGTCTGATCTGATCAGATCAGTGCATGGAATATATCAGTGGAGCATACTCTTCACTAAGTGGAATGGATTGTTCAAATTTTTGATAAGGCTATTTTTCGATGAATTTTGTATTTTTATTTTGTAAAATCAAAATTTAATTATATTTTAATATAAATTCTGATGATAGCTATAGATTTACTATTTTTATAAACATATAAAATATTCAAATAAATTAGTTATTCTAATCAAAATTGTTAATTTTTTTAGACTACTCCAAGGTAAAACGCCAAACGGATTTGACACTGTAAGATGGTTTACAAGTTTTGAGAATAAGAAGTACCGCCACAGATTTACAATATCAATTTTAACATTTTAAATATATTTAAGTTTCAACGTTTTTATTTGTTCTCTTGACTTTTCACCTCTCCCACCATAGAGGCAATAATAAGCTGTAAAGAGAAAAAGCTAGGGTCGAGAAATGATATTTTTTATCGGCCCATGTCCATAGCAAGTAGACCGTCTGCAGCAAGAATGGATTCGCAGATGTCCAGATTGACTCCATTGTTTTAGAGTTTTTAGGATTCAAGGAATAATGGATTTTAACAACCTTGGAAATAGATGAATGATCGGTACAACTATATTGAATGAACCTGAATCCTACTTCCATAGATCTAAACTTAGAGCGTTATCATTTTATTAGACGCTCTTGGTATTTCTCCATTGTTATTGTATTCGAGAACCTGACAAGTTGGAATGGGTGCTCTGGTTTGGTTATCGGCAGCTCAATGGTGCTGGCAACCTAGAATATGGTATTCCATAATAACAATAGTGGGCGGTTATTTAATATAAATAATATTCATTGGTGTCGAATAGTCTTTCATGCTAAGCCTTTGTATGGTGATTGTGTTATTTAATACAAGATTATTGAGCAGTATGGATACTAATTCCCTGCCATTCAGTTATGGTTAAAAGCACTTGTTGAAATCGTTATCATATCATTTGTAGTTTGTTTCTTGCCCTTAAAACAAATGGTAAACCTTATTTATCTTCTGAATAACACTTTGGTATATGTATGTACGTGTGTATACATGTGTGTAGTATGGATTTCCATTCTTGTTACAAGTTGACGGTAATAAGGAGAATGGGCGAACGAGGGTTTTGCTGTTTGCAGGGCTGTGCTCTCTGCGGTTTTGGAACGGATGGCTATGGTTTCTGTGCTTCAACGGGCTGCTGGCCGTTACTATAAACGGTATCCTGGTATTACATTCTGTCTGTCTTTATACCCATTTTCGTTTATGTTTTTATTTTGGGTTTTAGCCAGGTCTTTCTATTCGTCACCCTCCCAGGTTTTGCATGGTTTTATTTGGACTGTTTGTCTTCCTCTTAAGCTTATCTCGACAACTGGAGTCCCTCCTCATAACCGAGGACTAGTACCAACCAGTTTTTTAAAAAAGTGGGAAGAAATATCATTTTTCTATCACCTTTTTGGGTGAGTTTTGGATGACGCCCTGCTTTCTCCCGGATTTGGTGGAGATGGCTGTCCTTGGACAGTTATTTGTCCTTTGATTTGTGTCTTTCGGGATGTGGCATTTAGGGTTTGACTTTATAGTTTGTTTTCGATAGCCGTCTCTGGGTCCGATTCCTTAGGGTTTATTGTTGTATTTACCCTGCGTGTAACCCTCTTTACTTGACCGGCGCTGGTCCTTTTGTCTCGCATTTTTTTTGGCACCTGAACTTAGTAGAGGGTGGTCAGTTGTTTTTTGTTCTACGGTCTCGCCTTAGCTGCTATCTTTGGCCCTTTCAGGGAGTGTGTTTTTTGGCACTTTGTGACTTCCTTGTTTATGATTGTTTTTTGATTCGGAATGAGGGTTTTTACTTGCTCATCTGATTACTGATTCTTGGATTTATCATCTGGCGGTCTGATGGTTGTACTGTTTTGGCCTGTGCCCTGAGCGGTCATAGATTTGGGTCATTGATTTGAGGGTTTTACAATGCGCATCCGCCCTCTTTTCTTACCCGGACATTGTTTCTAGTTTCTACCTCTGTCGTTTTTGGTGTTGGGCAGTTGGGTTTCTGCCCTCATTTGCCAAAGCTCATGGATTGGGTTTTCCTGTCATCCTCGGATTTGCTTTTTTCCGACGTCGATTTCTCTGGGTTCCTATTGATTGTACCCACTTGTGCTTGCCCTTCTCTGCCTGATGGGTTTCTGGATTGATTATTCGGGGGATCGACTGTCTTTCTCTTTTTGGGGATGCTCCTATTTGTTGCTCGCTGAGCTAGTATGATATCCCTATTTCACTTGAAGGTCTGTTGGCGCTATTCTTCTCATCTGTGTCGATTATTTATTTGAGTTCCTCATTTTGGATGCGACTGCTCTGGAACTAGTTTGTTGAATGCGATTCATGGCACTTTGGATTGTATATGATTATTCATGAGGCTCGAAGATCCTTCTTTAGATTTCTGTATTTCATATTTGAGTCTTATCATAAATGTCTTGTTATCTATCCCTCCTGCTCCATTGATTATTGTTTGGGCATGTATGTTTCTAGTTTGAAAATCCATTTTGTTGAGGGAAGACTTGGTTATCTGGTTGTTATTTGGTGTTTTGGGGATTATCAGCCCTATATTTATTGATGGAATACTTGATTTTCTGAATGTTATTTGGTGTCATTCCTGAGCCGGTTTGGATATCAGAGGTGATCTCTGTTTGATTTTTTATTATACCTTATCCTTCTGTTCCTCATTGGACCGCGATCTATAATGTGGATTGTCTTGATTTATATGATAACTGAGTTGGTGTGCTCGTATTGACTGTCTGGATTTATTCGGTTTTTTGGGATATTCTGTCAGTCTATTACTTGCTTCAGTGCTGGTATTGATCTTCATAGTTTCTCATCCTGGTACTTGTCTATTTTCATTTCTATCTGTTGCTTCAGGCTAGGGGGCTGTTCTTAGATTATCTGCTTTGATGGGTTGTTGTTCTGTTTAGTAGTCTATTTACTGGTTAGCTTTTATTTGATTCTGATGATGGAAAATTTGGATGGATCTCCCGACCCTTGTATGAACCATGGTCTTGCTCGTTTCCAAAAACGAAGAAAGGCAAAGGCCTATAAGTCATTGGAAGGAAAACTCCGTTATGTGGTGGGAAGAGATATTTATATGGATAGGGTGGAAGCCTTAAGTCGTAGAGCTTTAATTGGTAGGCTGGAATATGTATCCATGGAAAAAAAGGACTGGGTATCTTGGGCTACTGAGTTCTGGAAACCGTTTTTTTCTTATGTTCCAACTATCAGCCTGCTAGTTCGGGGCTGGATTGTTTTTGTCTTCTTAGAAGACAAACATGCTACTGATGTTCTTAGCCGTCTATGGCGTGTGGGGAATGGGTTGTTAATGCTGGATAGATGGCATGTAAATTTTGATCCTGTTAGAGAAAGAGTGAAAAAACGTCATCTGTGGGCAATCCTACCAGGGCTTCCATTTCCGCTCTGGAATAGACATTAGAGGAAATTTGGGGTCTAAAATGGGCCTTATAAGAAAACGTGCCAAAATAGGTTTTTGTGAGTTGGAATTCAAGAACCAATAGAATTTCAATAA
>LPNX010848622.1:414189-459492 GCA_001517045.1 Pseudotsuga menziesii
CTTTTGGAAGGTGTTGGAAATACTATTGGTAGATTTGTGGCTCTAGAGAACGACTTCTTGAATTTCTATGATAAAAGGAAGGCAAAAATTGTGGTTGAAATTGATGTCACTAAAGGCCTTCCAGCTGAAATTGAGATTCTCTGTCTTGAGCGTTTGTTCACTCAACGTTTGGACTATCTAGGCATTCTCTTTAGATGCAATGTGTGTCGAGAGACAGGTCATTTGCGTCGAGACTGTCCCTCCTTTCGTCGTGGACCTGTTAAGGGCTCTTTATCTGATTCTTTTGTTACATCTCCTATCATTTCGCCCCCTAAGGACTATTCAACTCTGGGCCAAAAGATCTCATCCTCTGGTCAGTTGCACAATGCTATTTCTTTATATGGGGAGGTGTCAGACTTTGATTTGGAACTTATTGACTCGGTGATTAGCAGCAGAAAAGGTCCTTCTTCTTTACCTCCTAACACTACTCCATCCGATTTTCCTCCAAGGGAGTCTGAGGTTTTGAAACCTCCTTTGACTGATTCTTTGATTCAGGAGCCCCCCCTTTCAAACTCTGATTATTGCTCTCCCTCAGCTTCAATACATGCTGGAGTGTCTCTTGTTGCTCCACCTGATATTGTCCCTTCCAATATCCCTTCGACTGTCTTTTCCCCCACCCCACTTTTTTCTGAGATCAGCAGTAGAAAAGTGACTTTGCCTTCTGATATTATTCCTTCTTGTATTTCCCCTAGGATGCCTGAACCGATGGATCCTCCTCTGACTGATTTGACTCAGGAGTCTTCTCCTTCAGCCATTGCTTTTTGCCCTCCCTCAGCTTCATTTCACTCTGGAGTTTCCCATGGTGCCCCGTTATGTTTTGTCCCCTCTTCTACCCCTCCGATTGTCATTTCTCCAGTTCCTCTGTTTTCTGAGGCTGACTGCCCCCCTCTCCCCTCTTCTGGCCAGACTAGGCCCCTGTCTTTTGGTTCATCCCCTATCAGCCCTGCAGCTTCCCCTTCTTTTGCCGATCCTTCTTTGAAAAAATCTTTTAAGTATTTTTTCGGACAAGACACCCCCCTCCCCCTCGGTTCTCCCTCTTGATTCTATCCGTTTTGAAAATGTCACTATTAGACGGAAGAAAAAGTCTTCTAAACCCCCTCTAGAATCTTCTGATTCTGTCCAGGCTCCCTATACTCCTCTTTCTGAGAGATTAAAAGTAGCAGAGAGATCTCTTTTTTCTCCTTCTCCTTGGGTCCTTAGAGCTTCGACCCCTGACTCTTCGGTTTCTTAATGCGCATTCTTTCACTGAATGTTCGTGGCCTGGGGAGTCTGGCCAAGCAAAAAAGCCTCCGTCATTTGCTATTTGTTCTTTCTCCTGATGTTGTCCTTTTTCAAGAAACCATGACTGGTCAATATCCTGCTTTATATGCCTTTTCTAAACTTTGTCTGGGTTGGGAGTTCTGTGCTCTTAGTTCTGTTGGCCTCTCTGGAGGCATTCTCTTTGGTTGGAATCTGAAAATCATTAAGTGCAAAGCCTTTCAGACTGTTGTTGGTATTCTGCTGAATTCCTCGATCCAGGGATCTTCCCTGAAACTCTCTATTTTAAACTGCTATGGTCCTTATCTTAATCGTGATACTTTCTGGAATGCTGCAGCTTCGGGAGGTCTTCTTTCTCTGCCAAATCTCATCTTAGCAGGGGATCTTAATCTTACTTTGAATGCTTCAGAAATTTGGGGATCCAAAGCCCTTCCAAATCCTTTGGGTTCTTTTTTCTCGAATCTTTTCTCTGATCATAACTTAGTGGATGTTGCTCCTCCCTATGCTGGTCCTACCTGGAGGAATGGAAGGATTGGGGAAGATGGTATTTCTAAAAGGCTAGATCATTTTTTCTTGTCGGAACAGCTGTTTAGCTCTTTGCCAAAGTATAGAG
The DNA here is from genome assembly GCA_001517045.1 of Pseudotsuga menziesii. Classification (NCBI taxonomy): domain Eukaryota; kingdom Viridiplantae; phylum Streptophyta; class Pinopsida; order Pinales; family Pinaceae; genus Pseudotsuga; species Pseudotsuga menziesii. Next base: position 416,099 of record LPNX010848622.1, read on the forward strand.
CTTGGACTCACAGAAGTGGGATTTCTGATCACTTTCCTTTTGTCTTGGAATGGATAGACCATCAAATCCCTTGTACTTATCCTTTTAAGTTCAATCATACCTGGCTTGAAAATGAAGATTTTGTTCAGATGGTTCATTCTGAATGGCCTCTTATTCATCCAGATCCCTCTTTGGATGCCATGAATGATCTCTCCTGTAGACTTCGAACTCTAAAAGGTAAGGTAAAATCCTGGACTAAATCTGCTGCTCAAAAAATGAAAGATAAATCTGCAGCTCTGGAAGAGGAAATTAGCTCTCTTCTCCAATCCTCTCAGTCAGCTATATTAAACCAAGATCAACATCTTCATCTATGCTCTCTCAAAGCAGCTCTTAAAAAGTTGACTGATCATGAAATTTCTTCTGCAAGACTTCAAAGCAGAATAACCTGGGTGCTTAAAGGGGATGCTAATACCAAGTATTTTCATGCGGTGGATTCACCTCGCAAAAACCATAATGCTATTTGGAGTCTAAAAGATGAGTTTGGCACTTGGGTCTCTGATAATCAAAATCTAAAAGCCCTTGGTGTTCAACATTTCAAGACTATGTTTGAAGATGACAAGTTGACAAATCTTGAATCTCAACTGAAGGTTATTCATCTCTTTCCAGCTTTTATCATCCTGGAAGATAAAGATTCCTTTACAAATCATGTTACTATTATGGAAGTGGAAAAGGATCTTAAACTCTTCAAAAAAGATAAGGCTCCTGGACCGGATGGTTGGCCAGTTGAGTTCTTCTTGTTCTTTTTTGATCTATTGGGTCCTCTCCTTGTTAAAGTGGTGGAAACAGCTAGAACCTCGGGCAGAGTGGCTCCTGCTCTCAATTCTACTTTTCTAGCACTTATTCCTAAGACATATCTGCCTGTTTCTTTTGCTGACTATCATCCAATCTCCCTATGTAATCTCTGCTGTAAACTTATTTCCAAAATTGCAGCTATGAGGCTTAAACCCTTTTTGGATGCTTCCATCTCTCCTCAACAATTTGGCTTTCTAAAGAATTGGCTTATCCAGGAACCCATTGCTATTACTCAAGAAGTTCTTCACTCTGTCAACTCCAAAAATAAATGTGCCCTCATTCTCAAATTGGACTTATCTAAAGCCTTTGACAGAGTTAATTGGACATTCATTCGTCTTCTTCTTATTCAAATAGGCGTTCCCCTTATTGGAGTTAATTGGATCCTGGGCTGCATTTCCTCAGCTAATTTTGTTGTTTTTATAAATGTATCTTCTTCCTCATTCTTTCCTGCCTTGAGGGGGTTAAGACAGGGATTTCCTCTATCCCCTTTATTGTTCATTCTGGTTATAGAAGGGCTCAGTCTCTTGCTTGAGGAAGCAAAACGAAGTGGGAAAGTTAAAGGCATAAAGGTCTCTTCTAAGCTATCTCTCACTCATCTACTATTTGTAGATGATGTGATTTTATTTGGTCTGGGTTCCTATGAAGAATGGCTGGATTTCAAAGGCATACTGGATATCTTTTGTGAGGCCTTAGGTATGACAATTAACGGGAATAAATCTTGTTTTCTGCAAAAAGGTGTAGATGAGGCAATTCTACAAAGAATCTCTCGTATCCTCCCTTACAGGTTTGATGATTTTCAGAAAGGTTTTAATTACTTGGGATATTTCTTGAAACCAAATGGTTACTTGGTAAAAGATTGGCTTTGGATGGTTTCAAAATTTGAAAAGAAAATCTCCCATTGGACAAACAGGCTTCTTTCTATGGGAGGTAGACTTGTTCTTATTCGTGCTGTTCTTTCCAGCATACCTGTCTACTGGTTGTCTTTGGTTCCGATACCTTCCTCTATTCTAGATAAACTCAGAAAAGTGATTTTCTCCTTTTTGTGGGGATCTTCTGTTAAGAATAGAAAACATCATCTTGTGGATTGGCGTCTTTTGGCTTGGCCTACTTCCCTTGGTGGTTGGGGAATTAAACATCTCCCTAGCTTTAGTTTTTCTTTGAGAATGAAATCTTTCTGGCTGGCTGTCCACAGCAAAGGAATTTGGAATCTCCTTATCTCGACAAAATATATGAAAAATAATCCTTTTCACCTTTGGCTCAGGGAAAAGAACTTCATTTTTAATAATGCCTCTATCATATGGAAAGGATTCATTGCTACCATTAACTGGATTGGTAAAGGAAGTACTTGGCAAGTTGGTAATGGTGAATCCATTTGCTTGGGGGCCGATCCTATTGTGGGGCTGGGATCCTCCTTTCTTCTGCCAAGAGGACTGAGAGACTATCTTGAGAATTTTTGCATTTGTTCCTTAGCCCAGGCTCACAATCATACTTCAAATGCAAAAGGTTATTGGTTTTCTGCAGAAGAACTTGATCTTACAGGTGATTGGAAATCCATTTGGGATAATTATATAAGAGGTCTGGAATTTGGTCGTATTCAGCTTACTGATCAAAGTGATATGTTAATCTGGTCCCACAATAATTATATTGGGTCATTAACCACTGCTGAAGGTTATTCCTGTATAATCTCCCACTGCTGTTCTGAATTAAATGACAAGGTACTGAAAATTTTGTGGTCTTTGCCTATCCCTATGAAAATCAAATGTTTTATCGGGCTTTTGATATTTGGGAAGATATTAACCTGGGAGCAATTGCAGTCTAGAGGTATCAATGGGCCTAGTCGTTGTATCCTCTGTGAAGGAAATATGGAAGATATCCATCACCTTTTTTTCTGTTGTCCTTTTTCTGCCCGTATTTTCACCTTCTTCGAGAGAAATTTCAGTTCTTCTTTCCCTAGTTTCATCTCTGTTCACTCCTTCTTGGACCGATGGGTCACCTGTTCTGCGAGTTCTGCCCCTTACTTATACTTGCCTCTGTTTATATGTTGGGGAATTTGGCTCACCCGTAATCTCTTCATTTTTGAAGATAAGAAACCTTCCATCCCTGCTTTGATTGCCATAATTGAAGGGCTAATTATTTCCTTCCCCATGCCTTTGAAAATTTGCAAAGCTCGCAATATTGGTCCTAAACCATGAAAATGTTTTCCTTGTGGCTTTTTTGATGGTGCTGCTGCGGAAAAAATGGGAGGATCAGGTTTTTTTATTTATATTAATGATATGCATTTCTTTAGCTTTTCCATGGGTTGTGGCAGAAGCTCTAACACTAGAGCAGAGTTAATGGCTTGCTGGGTAATTCTAAAAGTCATCCTTTTGATGGGTATTTTTATTTAGCTGATATACGGGGACTCAATGGTTATTATCTCATGGCTAAACAGAATTTTTGCACTTGATGTGCCATCTCTTATGCACTGGTGTTGCGATATTAGACTTATGCTTCAAAAGGCCCCGCCGGTGATCTTCAAACATACATATCATGAGCATAACACGTTGGAAGATGCACTCTCCAAACTAGGACTGAAATTGGATATGGGAGTTATTTATTTTTCAGAATCTATGGATGGAATGATTATGAAGCAAGGAAATCTTTATCTCTTTTAGAGTAGCAGAATATCTCTTTTGCTTCAGCATGATTATAGCTATGTTTTGATTATCTCTTTATGTTCTATGATTGAGTCCTTCTAGCCAGCATGCATTGCTCTGATATGTTGTGTTTGAAGTTCATCTTCAAATACTCAGTGCTTTCTGACCTGTATTAACAGGGATGATGAGAAAAGTCTGCTTCGATCAGACTTTTTCTTCTGTATCTGCTGCTTTGTTTTTCATATATAGCTGTTGATGGTGGCACTGAGATTGGACAATCCTCTTGCAGATTTGCTTTGATGTATCTACTGTTATGTTTTGTCAAGATGTTTGGCATTGGAATCTGGCAGTAATCAAACTGATATGTAAAAGATGTCTTTTGATTCATATGAATAACAAAGACTGGTATTTTTTCCTCTGAAAAAAAAAGAGTTCTTTTTAGGGCACTCATATAGGATAATGTTAACATACATACACATAAATTATTGCACTATAACAAAATTAGTCATGTAAACAACCAAGTGTGGTATATATTTAGAGAGATATATCTAAAAAGAAAATGGATATATGGTATTGTTTACAAGATAATGATATTTCCTTGGTATGAAGTTTATGAATTCAAGAGAAAATATCATCAAAACACATCGATGGAAGCAGAAGAAACACCATAATTTCGACCACTGTGTTAAAGTTAGTGCAGATGTGAGACTCATTCTCAGAGAGGATGGTACCATATTCAGTTACCTAGGACAAAGTAAGACCCTAGAAGGTACCATAGGGCCCACTGTAGCGTCCCTGCTACTCTACCATTGCTCTGATATACAATGATGTCCATGTACCCAATGCCCATACACCTAACTGATATGCGAAATAATTTAAAATTTATCTTTATTGTTTCTTTTAACACATTCATGGGTCATGTAATATCCTTTAGCATTCATTCTTAGACATAAAAACCAATCTAATCGTCGTTCTTCCATCAACAAATCCACTATGTAGCCAAAAAGCTCATTTTTGCACTGAACCTGACCTTTCCGCACTGCGCCTTCTACATTCCCCTTTTTTCCTTTCGCTGCGGAATCTGGGAACCAAAAACATAATGTGTGACGAAGTCATTTAACCACTTTCTGCCTTCTGCCTTCCTCCTTTCCACCTTCCACTACGGAACTCAGGAATCAGAAACTCAACATTTGACGGAATCGTTTAACCACTTTCCGCCTTTCCTCCTTCCACTGTGGAACTTGGGAATTGAAAACTAATCATTTGAGGGAATCATTCAACCACATTCCACCTTCCACTCTAGAACTCAAGAATCAAAAACTCAACATTCGACAGAATCATTTAACCACTTTTCGCCTTCTTCCTTTTCACCTTCCACTGTGGAACTCGGGAATCAAAAACCCAACAAATCGATACCTTCATTTGTTCTCCTTCCTCTTTCTAGCTTCCTCCTTCTACAGATAGACTCTGGATCATGGAAAATCAACACTTTTCCTCATTTCTCTTTCTGATTTCAACCTCCTTCCTTCTGTCTTCCACTGCAGACTCTGGGGTGCGGAAGCATACACTTTACCTTAGATTTTTCGGCTCTTTTATGCTTCCTCCTTCTGTAGGCAGATTCTGGGGTATGAAAAACCAACATTTGGACTTTTCTTTTTCCATTTTTCCACCTTCTGCCTTCCACCTTCCACGGGAGGATTCCGGGGTGTGAAAAATCAACATTTCTTACCTTAGGATAGCTTCATTTTTTACCCTGTAACCAAGATTTTATCCTCCATGAACTTAAGCAAATGCAGTGGAAAATACACAGCATAAATAGATGCAAATGAAGGGACATTTAATTGACAATAAACTCTACTTAATTCATTCATAAGAATTCTACATAATCAATATATTCATAAGCAAATACATTGCAAAAATAACACAAAAGAGAATAATTATCTTGAATATGAAGTTGTCTCTCAATTAGCTATGTCGTTGCAACGTTCCACCCAACCATAGGCCAGTTGTGTTCATCAATCTCTCAACATAGTTGTCACCCCCGAGAGAGGAATGATTTCCACAAGGGACTAGGGAACAACAACCTCACACATAGACATACCATATCAAACACATTCAAGCTAACCTACAGTTGGGTTTCTTAGACTATTCAGCTAAGCGAATACACAATTGGGTTTAACAGGCTACAGGGAAACAAGCCAATACAGTGTTGGATTTATCAGGCTACAGAGCCAAGCCAACAACATCTAGGTTTATCAAACTATACACATTCAATCCAACATTCACATTAAGGACCAGCCAAGCCAACCAACAAATGGGTTTCTCAAGACACTCAGCCAAGCCATCTTACTGTTAGGTTTCTCAGGTTATTCATCCAAGCCAACTAACAGTTGGGTTTATCATACTACACACAGTCAATCCAACATTCACATTAAGGACCAGCCAAGCCAACTAACAGATGAGTTTCTCAGGCCACTCAACCAAGCCAACTTACTATTGGGTTTCTAAGGCTATTCATCCAAGCTAACTAATATTTGGGTTTATCAGGTTTTCTAGCTAAGGAGTACACATTACCAAATTCACATCAAGACATAGCCAAGCCAACTACCATTGGGTTTCTCAGGCTGCTAAGGAAGTGGAAAGGAATTGATGACTAAGCTAATGGATCATTCAAGAGATAGGGACACCTCCACAAGATATTTCTGTCCTCGCATCCAAAATACATACACACCCAACACAAGGAAGTATACCCTTCTCTCTTCCACAGTCCCTCGGGATATACCTTCCCTTCCAGTGCTCTTCAAGATTTGCATAGAAGATTCACCAACCACTCATATCTTTTTGTGAGGTTCCTCTCTGCACTAGGTTTATCAATCCCATTCCTCATCTCTTCCACTCCTAAGTCTTGCATACTGTTTAGACCCAAACCAGGGTATACATCACAACAAACCATAAGGATACATAACAACACATGTTCAACTCTATAACACAGACCACCAAAGTTCCATACCACTTTGTAACATAGAGAGACACTACAGAACATGTAGGAATACTCTTCTAGCTCGTGATGTGTCTATGAACAATGAACCACACTCAACAACAATGAACAAAACTGAACCACACTGAACAGCTCCTCCTGCAACTCAGGATAGTGAACCATGCATAATGGACTGAGATGGAGTGGAAGAATGAGAAAAACATTCTTGACGGCTCAGAGATAATGGGTTGGGCACACATTCATGTGCTTACTTGTGTGATATGAAGGAATGTTCCTTCCTAGGCTGCAGGTATGCTCATTTTACAGGCTGGCTCAATCACAAAGCCAAATTCCATGCCCTGCTCTACCCAAGACATTAACTACCTCAACTGCTCTTCTGGAAGAATTGAATGATTGAGTACAGAGGATGAAAATGTAGCTCAGGGTTTATGGATTTCCGCATTGACATATGGTCTCACCCTATTGGCTCAGGAGTTTGACTAACTCCCCTCCCTAATCCTTGTGAAATCATGCCCCCGTCTCTCATGTTGCAATGCATATCCAGTTTTTTTTATTTTATTAAATTGCATTTTTACATGGTATCCCAAAATATACTATTCCTCACTAGCACAAGAACCATCGGCATCATCCTTGATCGTTGATACACAAAACACCAAATCAATGGCAGGCCTTGTCCTTGAGCTCCTTGTACAATTTTAATACCATGGAGTCAAAACTGGGGTTTTACATTCCCCTCCCCCTTCATTAGCATTATCCTTGGTTATTTACAAAATTGAACAAAAATGGATGTGTCAATTGCATGGAATCCTCTAGCTCCCACGTATAGCCTCATCAAGTCCATAGTGCTTCCACTGCACCTTACCTATACAACAACTCAATTCCAGAGCACTATGAACTTCTTGTCGAGGATGCGCAATGGCTCGGTTTGGAACTCTCCCTCGGGTTCCACCTAAATCACATCCCAATTTATCACATGGTTAGGATCATGTACATATTTATTAAGCAAAGAAACATGAAAAACATTATGAGCTTAAGTGCTAGCAGGAAATGCAATTCTATATGCAATTGGCCCTATTATTTCAAGCACTTCAAAAGGTCCACAATATCTAAGTGTCAGCTTGGCACAACTTCTGAGCTTCAATGAACTCTTCCTTGGCCTTAGTCTAAGGTAAACATGATCCCCAACACTAAACTCTCAATGCACTCTATGCGGGTCTGCATAGCTTTTCTGTCTATCATGGGCTGTGTTTAGGTTCTACATGATCTTTGCAACCTCTTGCTCTATTTCCTTGATAAATTATGGATCAAGCACAATCATGTTCACTGGGCTATCCCAAGTCCCTGGTGTCCTATACCTTCTTCCATACAGAACTTCGTATGGACTCATTTCCAATGATGTTTGTTGTCCATTATTATATGCAAACTATACCAAGTGTAAATAATGGTCCCACTTGGATGGTTTGTCCATCACATACATGCAAAGCATGTCTTCAAGCACCTAATTCACTCTCTCTGTCTATCCATCAGTCTGAGGATGGTAGGCGGTGCTAAAGTTCAACTTTGTACCCAAATATGCAAACAAATCCTTGCAAAAATTGGAAGTGAACTTGGTATCCCTATCAGAGATTATTGCCTTAGGAAAACTATGCAATCTGAAAACCTCCTTCAGGAATATTTTTCCAATGGAATCAACCTTATATGTGGACTTGACCGGTATAAAATGTGACACCTTTGTCAACTTGTCCACCACAACCATGATGTAATCATGTTGTCTCACATTCATTGGAAATCATGTAATAAAATCCATGGAAATAACTTCCCATTTCCATTCTGGGACTGTAAAAGGTTGGAATAAGCCTTCTAGGTGTTGATGCTCAACCTTCACTTGCTGACATTTCATGCACTTTGAAATATACTTAGCAATTTCCTTTTTCAATCACTATCCAAAAATACCACTTTCTAGCTGTAGCAATTGTCTTCGGATATCCTGGGTAAAAAGAATATGGAGATTGATGACTTTCATCCATAACCATTCTCCTCAAATATGCCACATTTGGAATATAAATTCTATTCTTATAGGTAAGAAGTTCATCTTCTTTCAATTTATATCCCTCATACCTCTTTTCAAGGCTTTGCTCCTACAACTTGTCCTTTATCTGCACATACATTTCATCCTCAACAACATGATTAATAATTTGTTGTCTCAAATCTAGTTGCCAAGTAATAAGAGATGCCACATGCATTTCATGAACCTTCCTGTTGAGTGCATCAACAACTTTATTTTCTATTCATTTTATGTGTTTGATTTTAAAATCAAACTCACACAAAAACTCCAGCCATCCAGCTTTCCTAGCATTTAAAGCTGGTTGATCAAACAAGTATTTTGGACCATAGTGGTCTGTCCTTGGCTCAAATTTTCTTCCCATTAAGTAATGTCTCCACATCTTGAGAGTATTTACTATGGCTACAAGTTCTAGATCATGAGTAGCATAGTTATTCTCATGTTCCTTCAACTTTATGGACTCATAGCATACCACGTGGTCGTCTTGCATAAGAACTCCTCCAAGTCCTTGATTACATCCATCAGTACACACCATAAAGTTTTTTTCCGGATCTGCTATTTTCAGAATTGGTGCACCTGTAAGAATATTCTTCAGTTGCTGGAAGATCTCCTCGCATCTTGGTGTCCATTCAAACTTTATCCCCTTCTTTAGAAAAGAAGTGATTGAATGTGCAGCCTTGGAGAGTCCTTCAATGAACCTCTGGTAGTATCCTACAAGTCCCATAAAAGATCTCAATCTATCACATTTCTTGGGTTTGGACAATTCATGATGGCCTCAATCTTCTCAGGGTCCACATATATTCCTTCATCTGAGATAATGTGACCCAAATAATGAATTTTATATTTATAAAAGTCACATTTGCTTAACTTTACATACAACTTATGCTCCCTTACCAATTGCAATGTCAGTCTCAGATGTTCTTCATGCTCTTCTTCATTCTTATAATAAATAAGAATGTCATCAAGGAAAACAAGAACAAACTTGTTCAGATACTTGCTAAGAACACTATTCATGAGACACATAAATGTAGCTGGTGCATTTGTGAGACCAAATGGTACCACTACAAACTCATAGTGTCCATACCTTGTTCTGAAGTTTGTATTATGAATATCTTCATCTTTGATTCTTACTTGATGGTAACCAGACCTCAAGTCAATATTTGAAAATACCTTCGCTCCTCTCATTTGATAAAAAATGTCATCAATTCGATGTAAAGGGTATTTATTCTTCACAGTAACCTTGTTCAATTATTTGTAATCAATACATAATATGATTGTTCCATCTTTATTTTTCACAAATAGAACTGGTGGTCCCCATGGGGACACACTTTTCCTGATATACTTCTTTTCCAACAATTCTTGCAGCTGTATTTTTAGCTCTAGCAATTTTGGTGTACTCATCCTGTAGGGTGTCTTAGACATTGGTGTTGCTCTAGACACAATGTCAATTGTAAAATCAATGTATCTCTTTGGAGGAAGCCCTCGAATTTCATCAGGAAAAAAATCCATGAATTCCTGCAATACATGAAAGTCCTCCAAACTAGGAGTTTCATTCTTTGTTTCCTCCTAGCATACAATCCACAACTTTTCCTACAGAACTTCATCAACTGCATTGCTGAAATATTCCTAACACAAATCATTTTTCAAATGCCTCTTACAACCCTTTGGTTTACTTCTTCATCCATGCATTCAAAATTCTTATTGTAATAATCAAGCTTAACTCCGTGCACTTCAAACCAGTCCATTCCAATGATAATATCATAAGAACCAAGTGTCAGAACATTCAAGTTTGCATAAGTGACTAACCCATCCATGGCTAATGGGAATTTCTCTACCACTTCACTAACTTTTCTCTTGGTTCCAGTGGCTAGTTGAACTAACCATGATTTTCTATGCTTTAACTTCTTAAAAGCACAAATCTTAGAAATTCTAGGAGCGATGTCACTATGAGTAGATCCAGGGTTAATCAAAATAGAAACATATTGCTCAACAATATTACCTTCAACTTCAACCACGGTTGATTGATGATCTTCCTAGAGGTTCTTTAGGGTTGCATACATTCTAGGGACGACCCTTTCTACTTGACCCACCATTTCAGCTCCTTGAACATTGTGAGCTCTCCTTAAACTCCCATTCTCATGCACACAGTTCCTGTGCATATGGTTTCCCCAACATCCCTAACATTGGAGTAGTTCTCTTGGATCCTTTGGATCTCTCCGTCTGTCTTCCATCACTCTGACTGGCTTAACCACAGCTTGTGATGGCTTCCTTTGCTGATTTTGGAAGTGAGAAGGTTTGAAACATTTCTTCCTTTGGTCAAACTTTTCATTATTTTTTTCCTTCCGTGCCTTATGGATATCAAGTTTTCTTTTGTTCTAATCGTAGCAATAATTGTCCTTCCTTATATCCTCTTCTATAGTTATAGGTTCATCAAAATTAATTATTTCTTTGTATGATTGAGGTATCCCACTCAGAAAACATTGAATTTTCACTTTATTATCTCTTATATACCCGACATACCTCAATAATTCCAAGAATTTGTTTGCATATTCTTCCATGGTCAGTTTTCAATCTTAGCTCATGAAATTATTTAATCTTGTCATCATAGTACCTATTAGAAAGGTACTTCTACTTGAAATACTTCTTGAACTGCTTCCACTCTATCTTTTTGTCATTGATCTTCCTCACTTGCCTGGTTTGTTCCCACCATATAGATGCTCTTCCATTTAGATTGAAGATAGCTACCCGTTCCTTCATATTTCTCAACCAAAGAATCCAAGCTTCAACTTTTTGACCATATTTTACCTCACCATTAAAGGTAGGATGCCTTTCCTTCTTAAATTCATCACGTGAACTATTCCAGTAATGCCTCTTCCTCTTATTCTTGCGAGATGAGGAGCTTGAACCCCCACTGGATCCTTTAGATTAAGATGATCCACTAGAAGACCTTTTTCTTCTTCTAGTACCGCTCCGAATTCCTTCTAGATTCACTTCCCGATGCCCAGAGTTCATCTTCCTTTAGAATTTCTATCAAAATTTACAGCATGGCTACGTTCAACTGATTTTTCTCTTCCTGAGCTTGAATCATTCTTTCATTGTCTTCTCGGCAACTTTGCAATCCAACCCTTAGGATTCTCATTATAGCTGCAATATTTGGTGGAGTCTCATGGTATCTCCTTCCATTGGACTATGTTTCAACATTTCCAACTTGAATTTTTTCCCCCATAGCATCTGCCTTGTGCTCATAGGGATCCTATGCATCGTTCATGTTGTAGATTCTCATGGTCGAACCAAAAACCAACTTTTCCAAACTGCACTATGACTCTACGAAATGTGTTAATAAACACAATGTTAGAAAATTTAGAATTTTAAAAACCACTTCCCGACTGATCACTGCAATTTTTCTCTCTACAAGCTATTCACTTAGCCCATCTAGGCCCAACATTGTAACCAATAGCTCTAAAAACTATTCCCTTGGCCCATCTAGGCCCAAACGTTGTAACCAATAGCTCTAAAAACTATTCCCTTGGCCCATCTAGGCCCAATGTTGTAACCAATAGATATGATACCACAATGTAGCATCCACGCTACTCTACCACTACTCTGATATACCACGATTTCCATGTACCCGGTGCCCATAGACCTGACTGATATGTAGAATAATTTAAAATTTCTCTTTATTATCTCTTTTAACAAAGTCATGGGTCATGTAACATCCTTTAGCATTCATTCTTAGGCTTAAAACCGATCCAACCATCGTTCTTCCATCAACAAATCCACTGTGTAGCCGAAAAGGTCATTTTCACACTGAACCTACCCTTTCCACACTCCGCCTTACGCATTTCTCTTTTCTCCTTCCACTGCAAAATTTGGGAACAAGAAACATAATGTGTGACAGAGTCTTATAAACACTTTCCACTTTTCACCTTCCACTGTAGAACTCGGGAATTAAAAACTCATCATTTGATGGAATCATTTAACCACTTTCCACCTTCTGCCTTCCCCGCCTTTCCTCCTTTCGTAGCGGAACTCGAAAATCGAAAAATCAACATTTGATAGAATCATTCAGCCACATTCCACATTCCTCCTTTCTTCCTTCCGCTGCAGAACTCATGAATCAGAAAACTCAACAGTCGACAGAATCATTTAACCACTTCCTTCCTTCTACCTTTTTTCCTTCCTCGGCGGAACTCGGGAATCAAAAACCCAGGAGATTGATACCTTCATTTGTTCACCTTTTCCTTTCCACCTTCTGCCTTCCACGGACGGACTACGAATTGAGGAAAACAAACACTTGGCCTCATTTCTCTTTCTGATTTATGCTTCCTGCCTTCCGCTGTGGAATCTGGGGTGCGGAAACATACACTTTGCCTTCGAGTTTTTGACTCTTTTCAGCTTTTCCCTTTCACCTTCCACGGGAATATTCTGGGGTGTGGAAAACCAACATTTCTTACCTTAGGATAGCTGCATTTTTTACCCTGTAACCATACTTTTAGCCTCCTTGAACTTAAGCAAATGCAGTGGAAAATACATGGCATAAACAAATGCAAATGCAAGGACATATTATCAATATTAAACTCTACTTAATTCATTCATAAGAATTCTACATAATCAATATATTAATAAGAAAATACATTGCATAAATAACACAACAGAGAATACTTATCTTGAAGCTGAAGTTGTCCCACAACTAGCTATGTCGTTGCAACATTCCACCCAACCATAGGCCAGTTGTGTTCATCGATCTCTCAACACAATTGCCACCCCCGATCTAGGCATGATTTCCACAAGGAACTATGGAACAACAGCCTCACACAGAGCAAGACCATGTCAAACAGTCAATCCAACCTATAATTGGGTTTCTCGGATTCTCTAACCAAGCCAATACACAATTGGGTTTAACAAGCTGCAGAAAAAAAAAACCAATACATTGCTGGGTTTATCAGGATACACAGCCAAGCCAGTGATAGTTGGATTTATTAGAATACACATAGTCAAGCCAACATTCACATTAAGGATCAACCAAGCCAACTAACAGATGGGTTTCTTAGGCCACTCATCCAAGCCATCTTACTTCTGGGTTTCTCAGGCTATCTATACAATCCAACTAATAGTTGGGTTTATCAGACTACACACGGTTAAGTGAAAATTCACATTAAGGACCATCCAAGCCAAATAAAATATGGGCTTCTCAGGCCACTAAACCAAGCCATCTTACTGTTGTATTTTCAGGCTATTCAGCCAATCCAACTAACAGTTGGTTTTATCAATCTATCCATCCAAGGATTACACATGGACAAGTGCACATCAAGACACATCCAAGCCAACTACCATTGGGTTTCTCAGGCTTCTAAGGAAGTGGAAAGGAATAATTTCTATGCTAGTGGCTCATTCAAGAGCTAGGGACACATCCACAAGATCTATCTGGCCTAGTATCCACAATACCTACACACCCAACCCAAGGAAGTATCCCCTTCTCTGCTCCACAACACCTCAGGCTATACCTTCTCTTCTAGTGCTCTTCAGGATGCGCATAGAAGATTCACCATCCACTCTTATATTTTTTTGAGGTTCCTCTCTGCACTAGGTTTATCAACCCCATTCCTTGTCTCTTCCACTCCTAAGTCTTTCATACTAATCATAACCAAACCAAGGTATGCATCACAACAAATAACTAGGATACAAAACAACACAAGTTCAACTCTGTAACACAGACCACCAAGGTTCCAAACCACTCTGGAACACAAAGAGACACTGTAGAATGCATAGCAATACTCTGTTATCTCACTTTGCATCTGCAAACAATGAACCACACTCAACAATAATGAACAACACTAAATAGCTCATCTCACAACTCTGGATAGTGAACCATGCATAATGGATCGGGATGGAGTGGAAAAATGACAAAATAATTTTGGGAGACTAAGGGATAAAGGGTTTGGCACGCATTCACGTGCTTACTTGCATCAAAAACAAGAATGTGGCTTCTCAGGCTATAGCTCAGCTCAATCTGTAGGTTGGCTCAGTCACGAAACCGACTGCCATGCCCTATTCTTCCCAAGAAATTAACCGCCTCAACCGCTCTTCTAGAAGAATTGAATGATCAAGTACAGAGGATAAAAAGGTAGCTAAGGGTTTATGGGTTTATCCATTGATATCTGGTCTCACTGCATTTTACCTTATGGTTTTATTTTATAATATTTGGACCATTTATTTTATGGTTTTATTTTGGACCACTTTATTTTATATTTCATAAAGTCAACCTAATGTATTTTATGATGTTTTATTTAACACACTAACCTTACAAAAACAAAGGTTATCCTTCAAGGAAGATATATCGTATTGTGTGATTGATTGCTTCTATTCATGACCCCTCTTATTGTTTATCTTGACCAGGTTCTCTCCCTATGCATACCTATGACTTCTTCACATGTTACTTCTCTTTTCCTCCTGGCATGACCATGTATCACTTAGCACGATTCCTTTGTGTGATTGTTCCCATCTCCCACCTGCGTGGCTGTGTGTTTATGCTGCATCGTATCTCTCATGCGAGATGGTGGTCTCTACCCTAGTGTGGTTACATATCTTTCTTCCACCTGACATGATTGTATACAAACCCACCTGCAGTTGATCTTTCCTCCGTGTGACTCCTCCATGTGATATGTCCTCTGTGTGACTCCTCCGTGTGATCTATCCTTCACATGATATGTCTTTAATGTGCATGCTTTCTCTGTGCATCCACATGTTTTTTCTTGAGTGTGTACTGTAGGTTTTTAAAGTGTGACCACTAGTGTGGAATGGTTTTTTCCAACATGACCACAAGTGTGGAGTGTGGTTTTCCCCAGCGTGGCCATGAGTTTCTCTTTCATGTGTCGACTATGGTTTTCCTCATCATGACCGTGAGTTTCTATTCCATGTGTGTACTATGGTTTTCCTCAGTGTGATTGTGAGTTTCTCTTTCAATTGTGGACTGTGGGTTTTCCAACATGAATGTGTAAGAGTATGATTTTGTCTCTGCATACTGTGATTGCATCCTTACTCAACATGACTGTGTGTCCTTTGTCAACATGATTATACTGGGTATGACTATATGTGTTGACTAAGAAGTATGGGTTAGTATTATTCTGCTTTAAACCTCTTAAGCTCTCTCTAAAGGTACAACATTTGTTTACCTAGTTGACTTTTCCCTTCAGTAACAAGATCAACCTAGAGTATTGGAGTATAATGCTGATTCAAATAATGGTTATGATTCTTTATTACTAATATCCCATGTACATTATTTTATCATATTGTTACTGTACATAGCATTTGATGAATCTCAAGGACCAACTCTAACGCAGTGACTAATGGAGCATTAGGTTGAAAGAGATGAAAATTATGCTCATTTTATTATAGTTTAAATTTATTAGAGTTGTACTATTATGAATCTGATTGTATAATTATGTTCATTAAATTTTATTACTTATGTTAAAAAAACTCCTCTAACTTTAAAACTTTAACATGGTATTGAAGCTTAGGTTGTAGCCAAACTCTGTTTTGAGGGAAACATAGTCTAAAATCGTCCTAAGGTAAGGGTTGCAAAAGTAAAAATAAGTACATGAAGTGTTGGGTTTGAAATTTATAGAAGGAATTCATTGGCCATCAAAGTGATAAAGATGGTAATAGATATGATAGTTACATGTTTGATTGACCTCACTAATTCAATGACAACTGAACAAAGAAATGTATCAATAGTAATGACAAGTGTTATATTAGAAAATGGATTTTGAAGAGTTATGTTAGTTATAACAAACAAATGATAAGTAAGAAATCTTACTTACTTATGATACCTTATAGTTAATCATTGTTTTAGGACTCATTAATGGATGTGATCAAGAATTGTTAAGTACAAGGAAGTTAGAGTTCATGATCATGATTATGTTGTACTAACATGTGTGATGATACATGAATGATATTATTAAATAATTACATTATTAGGTTTAAAGGAAATTAATGTAGACATTATAGGAAATTTGAGGTCTAAAATGGGCCTCCTAAGGAAAATAATAAAATAATAGCTATTAATTTTAGAGGAAGAATGAAAAAAACTACTTTTTTTGTTCGTATTTTCTACATATATCCCTGTGTTTTTCATCAAATTGTGAGCGGGAGAGATTGTTGGATGTGTAATTTAATTCCACATCCAATGAGTACCCACACTGCATACTTTTGATAGACCCTGCTACCCCAAAAACAAGAAATACCTGAAAAAATGTGATGATGACATCATCATCACGTTTTTTCAAGTATTTCTTATTTTTTGGGTAGGGGGGTACATAAAAAGTATGCAATGTGGGTATTCATTGGATGCGGAATTAAATTCCTCATCCAACAAGCTCTCCTACTCAAAATTTGAGTAAAAACATAGGGAGATATGTAAAAAATACGAACAAAAAAAGTAGTTTTCTTTTATGACAAATATGTCAATTCAACCATTATGGTTGACTTATTTTATTGAAATTCTATTGGTTCTTGAATTNTTTTTTATAAGGCCCAGTTTATACCCCAAATTTCCTCTAATGATGATTTATTGTGGTGAATCGATCGATGTAATATTAATTTGCAAGTTTAAAGAAGCTTAGAGCTTATCTCATGTCTAGGATTATAACCCAACCTAGATTGTGCTAATACATTTGCATGAAGACTATATGATGATTGACACCTTTAAGGGTACATATTCAATGAGATGCACAATGTAATTTTTGCATAAGGGAAAAAATAAAGAGGGAAGAATTTATATCCCAACTTATGTTGATTCTTTATATTTTGATGACAAGTATGTTATTGATGGCATTGATTTATATGCTTTGTACATAAGATTATTCTATTATGTATGATACATTGATAGAGGAGGAGGATGTGACAAGTAATGAACATTTGCAGATCATGTTTATGCTTAGAAATAAATGCATAAATCAGGAGGGAGGCAAGTGCTTAGATAAAGAGGGGGAAAGAGGATTCACAAGATGCAAGATCAATTGTGTTACATGTCCATCCTCCCATAGAAGCTACCATGATTCTTTAGTATGGAAAAATTGGTAAGTTTAAGATCAAGAGGGATCCAACTGTTCTCTTTAGTTCCCAACAAATTGGGGTTGTAGAAAAGGAAAGTATAGATGGGATGTTCTATAAGTCCTTCAGTGACTCAGAGATGGAAGTACATAATACTTCTCGCTTGGAGAAGCAGAGGGAGAAGGCCAAGAAACCTTGATTTGATCTCTTTAAGAAGAATATTGAAAAGCTTCAAGTTCACTCCAATGAGAGCCATGTCACTCACTAAGTTTAATCTCACTATGGGGAGTCAGCCAAACAACAAGTTTGGAAAGATGACTTGTGAGGAAGTTAGCTATAACTTCCAAGAGGATCTATGAGATCATGCTT
The DNA here is from genome assembly GCA_001517045.1 of Pseudotsuga menziesii. Taxonomy (NCBI): domain Eukaryota; kingdom Viridiplantae; phylum Streptophyta; class Pinopsida; order Pinales; family Pinaceae; genus Pseudotsuga; species Pseudotsuga menziesii. The sequence goes on from LPNX010848622.1 coordinate 434,046, forward strand.
CATGCTGATATGGAGAGTTTCTTGAAGATCTCAAGAAACCTTGTATTTGATGACATGTTGGAACACATAGAGATGAGTTATCACCATGTAATGGTGCAGTATGTTATCGATGTTTTGATAATGCCCCTCTTGTTGAGAGGAAGTGTAAAATTTAGTGTAGATGCGAGACCCATTCTCAGAGAGGATGGTACCCTAGTTATTAACGAGGGAAGAGTAAGACCCTAGAAGGTAAAATAGGTCCTATAGTAGTCTCCTGGGGTTCTTGGTCTAGGACCAAGTAGGTTGATGCCATGGAAAAGCCCCTAGAATGTGGCTAGGGCCCCTATGTGCATATAGGGTATTCTTGTCTGGGACCAAGGGCACGATGTCAAATTAGATCATGCAGGTAAAGGCAGAGTCATTCCTTTTCTTGGACCAAGTAGACTCTTGGTCTAGGACCAAGCAGGTCCAGCTAGTGGTTAATCAACATTCAGTCTAGGATTGAAGCTCAGCTTAGTACCGAGTACAATTCTCAACATGATTTGGTTTGGGATTGAAACTCAACCTAGGGCTAAGAGCCATTATTTAAAGAATGGAGGATCTTGGTCAGTTATCCAAGATAATGATGTGTGATATCCTCTCTCCTAATCCATTACTGCTAGGTTGTTTCTCAAGGAAATGGACACCGCTTGATAATGTCCCTAACACCTAACCCTTAGGAGCAGTGTTGAGGACCAAATGATTATACCATCTAGTTTGGATCTTCCCTTACACAATGATGATAAAATATATGACACAATGTACCTTGAGAGAGAGAAAATATTAATTTCCTTAATATTTTTGGTCCTATACGTAAAGAGTAAATATTGGTTCACCTTGATCTTGTGGGTATGTGGGTTGTTTTATTGTGACTCCATTTGGTCGACTCTTGGTCCTTTATCTTACTTGGTTCTAGCACTCTTTTGTGTGTGTACCTTTTTTATGATGACTCTTACCTTATGGGTTTTATTTTTTGGTACATTATCCTAAGTACATTTACTTTATGGTTTTAAAGGACCATTGGACAACTTATTGTTTATGGTTTTATTATAAAACCTTTGGTCTATTTATTACCTTATGGTTATATTTTATAATCTTTCGACCATTTATTTTATGGTGTTATTTTGGACCACTTTATTTTATCTTTTCCTAAAGCCGACATAATGTATTTTATGATGTTTTATCTAACACACTACCCTTATAAAAGAAAAGGTTATCCTTGAAAGAATATATATCATATTGTGTGGTTGACTACTTCTATTCAAGAACCCTCATGTTGTTTATCGTGACTAGGTTCTCTCCATATTCATATCTGTTGTTAACTCGAAAAAACCCTCACTCAGCTATACATGGCCTACACCACCCAAGGACACCCATGCACAACCCTCATTTTACCTCATTAGACCCCCACACCCTCAAAAAGGCTTAAGAATGAGCAAAAGGGATTTAAAACCCCAGAAAAGAGCCTAAATAAATTCTCTTGGGGGCTAAAGCGTCCAAAAAGGGGCTAAAACCCCTAAACGGAGCTAAGAACCCTAAAAGGAGCTAAAGTTAGGGCAAAAAAAGGGGCTAAAGCCCCAACCAGGGGCTTAAAACCCTAAAAATCCCCCAAAAAGCTATAAATAGAGGGGTGGGGGTCACTCTAAAAACACTTCTCCCTTGCATACTGTTATGGTTCTCGTGGATGCCTTGAGACCCTTTGTTTCTCAATCCACCCACACCCCCTCTCATCCATTCATTCTCCCATTGAGCCATAGCTCCTCCATTGCCAAGAGAGAGAGAGGTGCTTCTCCGAGCTAGGGCATGGTAGCCCATTCCACCAAAGAGAAGGTATACATGTGTATTTTGTTTTGTTTATTTTCTTTTATCTAACCCATTTCTTGTTTGTAGGTTTCCATGTTCTCTTTGCAAGTTTTCTGATATGTTTTTACGGGTTATTGGAGCTGAACCTTAACCGTGTTTGCAGAGGGATTCTCTATTTGTTATTTTTCATTACTATCTAGTTTTGTTTCTTCTTTTACTTTCTGCATTTCCATCCAGGAACCTATCCTTCCATCCTATAGATGGAAGGTAGCCATTCCTGCCCTATAGCAAGGGAGAAATCCCTGTTACAGAACTCGCAACCATACCAAGTCGATCCCACAGGATCCCTGGGTCTGTTTTTAAAGAAATTTCAAGTTTCAGTTCAGTTTTTTCCCTAGGTTAAATTTTTTGTCAAATCTAGTTTAAATCCTATTTATTTACAGTTTTTGTTTCTGTCGAGCCTCCACAAGGCAAATTCGAGTCTATTTGGCCACAGTACAGGTTACTGTCAGCCAGGTCTGACTCAGGATCAAAAAAACTCCCAGTCTAGAGAAGGTATCACTTATTGAGCGTAAACAGGGGACCAAGTCACTGATTTAGGCCTCACAGGTGCAACCAAGTAGCCCTTTTTTCCCCGGAAAGGTGTGACTTCCTTCAAAAAGACAGACCGCTTCTGTCTACAAAATCTGAGCGACCCCCTCGCCACATTTGACCCGAAATGTGCGATCTGTCACTCAGAAGTTGGTTTTTAATAACTAAGGGATGTCAGTGCGGCTCAGCCACCTTTGTCCAGCACAATTGTTTCATTTCTAGTTATGTTTATGTTAATCACAATTTCATGTACATAACAAACTGTAGGTTAAAATTTTTTAATGGGTTAATGAATATAGCTTAACTAAAACTTACCTAAAATAAAAAATCTTGCTTACCCTTCCTCCTCTACCTAGTCATCACCCTTTGGGGTATTCTGGGATAAGATGAAGGGCGCAGCTCATATAGTAATAGGCCCTTCACCCAATATTGTTCAAAACCACTAAAAACGGGTGACTTGGAAGGTAGAGGGGGTAGAGAAGGAGGGCTTCTCACGGCGCTAAGCGTCCTCCGTGTTGACCAAACTTGCATCCAGGAGGTGACCTATGGATATATGGATGGGTTTAGTCCCATTGTGTTGAGAGCCCAACACCTTCTCCTAGTTGAAGAAGAATGTAGGTGTAAGGTAGTCACCTAGTTAGGCTATCACAATTCAGGGTAAAAAATGGTATCTGTCTACAAAATTTTTGTTTGTTTACTACTTTTAACCACAATATGATGAAGTTTGTGGAATATTCATAAACCACTTGTAGCCACCAGATAACAGAAAAACAAAACGACATATACACCATACCACGTAAATCAACCCAACTCAATTCATGACACTGAGAGAGCCACTAAAATTACAAATTTACACTAAGTAAAAAATATCCAGTCTTTGATGACATAAGCCCCTAAATTCCTCAACTGTGAGAAGTACCTGGGATCAGCCCAGAAACTCATTGTTAGGAGTACCATGGGAACTCCAAAGTAGCTGGCCGCTGTGAGAAATTGCCAAGAAAAATGGGTAACGACCCCTGCCAATTGAGTAGAACGCCCATGAGGAAAAAGGAAAGCATTGTCTTCTGGCAGTCTTGGTGGCTGAGTGACCACCTCCATCCAATAGGAATCCATTTGAAATCGGCGTCCAAAAAATCATTTCCACTAGTTTCATACACAAATCTAACACAATTGATCCCTCACGCTCTTCCTCACGCCTAAGAGGCGAAACACCACAATTCAGGTCATTGAACCACCACAATTTGGTTCATTGAACTGACATTGTTGAGACCATTCTTGATGACCTCTAACACCATCATAAGGCCACACAACCTTTGATTCATATTCAGACCCATATCAGTCTAAACCAGACCTGCACACTGCATCATCAAGCCCAATGGCTGGTGTAAACCCGGATCCATTTTTCGGCATAGAAATCGCTAGTGGACCCATGTCCACACCACAAACTATCACCAAAAACCCTGCAGGTGGCCCCAACATAGTTATGCAAACCATTATCAGTCAGATGCCACCACCCATAGTGACCACTCAAGTTGTCCCACTTGCAACACATGGGGGAAATGGCCCTTCCACATACATTGCCCCTCTTGTCACACATGGGGGCAGTGGCCCTTCCACTTACACTGCCCCTCCTATCATACATGGGCGCAGTGGCCCTTCCACCCACACTATCCTTCCCACCACACTTGGGGGAACTGGCCCATTCATGATGGTGCCACAAGTACCCCCAACAATGCAGATGGATTATGCACCTGCAAACCCCACCACCATGGCTGCCCCATATCACATCAACCTGGGGTCAAAACTGCCTCTCATGGCTCATCTCAACCTACCTAATTTGGCTTGATTAACAAACAACCCCATCCGCCATAAAAAAATTTGGCCTCCCATGCCAACCAAGCTTCCCTCAGATATTCCCAAGTTTGAAGGGAAGGCAGGGGAGTGCCCCCAAAACCACATCATGACATTTCATCTATGGTGCTCATCAAATAGCATCGTAGATGATTCGATCAAGATAGTACTGTTCCAACGCACCCTCACAGGTACTACAGCCAAATGGTACATTGAACTACCACAAGCCAGGTACCCATATTTCAACTCCCTGGCTTTCATGTTCCTGCAATATTTCCAACTCCCCATCAAATATGAAAAAGGGGTGGAGATCTTATTATCTTGCCGCCAGAATACCGTGACCCATATAACTGACCACATCCATTAGTGGCGGTGACGTCGTAGTTTGTGTAAGATCCAACTCGATGACAGGATCTTCCTGGATTGGTTCCTCAAGACCTTGCTCCCAGCCATAGCAAATAATGTCACATCCGAACATCCCCAATTCAAAGAAGAAGCCATCTTGAAAGCCCAGCAATTCGGTCTAATTTATGCATAGTCTGGGTACCTTTACACTATCATTCTAGACACTCCCCATGTGGGTACCTCCTATTGGGATGCACCAGGGGCATCCCATGCTCTAGATGGCATCATAGGCTCGGTCTCCCAACAACCACAACACCGTCCGACACCACCTACAGTACCACCACAACCAAGCAACACTGCTAGTGTTTCCTACCAAAACCAAACTCTAGAATATGCAAGAATGATGTCCCAGTCTGTAGCCACAAATTCTTATGCACAACCTATGCCATCGCAGCAGGATCAGGCCTTGGCTTGGCCAACATAGCAATACACGGGGAAAATTCCCACATTTGTGGCACCACCACCCACCCAAATCTACTATGCACCACCATTGCAAGCGGTTCAAGCCCTCGCCCTTGCTCCACCTGCTCCATTGGGACAGGTGTTTGCACAACAAAACCGTCCCAACCAGCCAGCCCCCAATAACCAACAAGGGAAATCCAGAAACAACTGACCCCGAAACAAAGCCAATAATCAACCGAAACAAGGCAATCAACAACCAAACCCTCCCAACAATGCCGCGGCTAACCGGCCATCCCAAAATCCTCCACGACCAAATGCACCGAGATGCAACGCCCCATTATGTGCAAACCAACCATACACACTCTATGAGGTCTATGAGCACTACACATTCGAGTGTCCCTTCATGGGCCGCACCAAACAGGCCATTGGGAATGAGGTGCAACATGCCACCAACACAATGGACCAAGCCCAACCCAACCTGACACCACAAGGACCTCCTCCTATGGTGCTTCAAAACCCATTATCAGTCCAAGGATTGGTGGCAACTGCACCCTCTCCCCAACCCAATCCCAATGCATCGGGAGCACCTCCCATGGAAGAAACAGGTGTCCACCACTTGCTAGTTATTACAACTGAAGAGGTCAATCTACAAACTAGACAAAATCAGTACGAAACCAACATTGAACCGTTTGACACATCAGTGGAATCAATGTCTAAAACGGTAAATGCACCTCTTCAGTTACCCTCGTTCCCGTGCCCCCCCATACACTAGGTTGCCAATAATGCCACGGCTAGAGATGCTGTCAACTACAACATCGTGGATGATTTAGGCCAAACACCAACCACCGTGTCTGCTCTTGAGGTACTCAAAACATGCCTAACGTAGTGGAAATCCTTACTAGCTTCCCTTGGGGCCATAGAACCCTCCGGCTCCAAGTTCATCACATTCGACATGGATAATGGGGAACTGCACATGCCATCAACCATCACCTTTAAAATCCCAGTGTCTATCTAGAATCTAGTTGTACACCGGTGCATAGTGGATGAGGGGGCATCTACGTGCATTATGTCTACCCTAGTTTGGCAGAAACTTGGATCCCCAATTCTAAAACCATCCTCTACAACTCTGTGAGCTTATGATGGCCATCCCACTAAAGCCCAAGGAATTCTCCCCCATGTCCCCATCACATTAGCTGGGAAGACAGTTCTGATTGACATAGAGGTTTTCAACGCTCAATTGGACTATAACCTTCTCCTCGGAAGAAGTTATATGTACGCCATGAGAGCTATTGCATCAACTATCTTCCATCTCATGATGTTCCCCCATGAAGGGAATATCATGACGGTTGATGAACTGACTTATCATGATCCACAAGGGTTAATGACACCTGCCAACATTATCCCTACCATTAACACCATTGATCCGCAAGGGATGACCACACGCGCCAATGTCATCCCTATGGTCAACACCATGCTAGACAACATACCAGGCTCCCCATTGTTGAATGTGGGCCCTGGGTTGTTTACTGATACCACCATGATGGCTTCTTTCCCCTTAGTGTCACCACCACCTACACCAAAAGAGACTACAGACTTGTGCATGCTCTCATCCAGCACTGCTGCACCCAAACAACAACCGCAGCCACAGCCCCAACCACAACACCATCCACAGCTACAGCATTATGCATAGCCGCAACCACAACCTCACCCCCATGTACAACCATCAGGGAGTTATCTGGGCTTCTCTCTAGTCCATACGATTCCCTTCCTTTTTCCCCCTCCTGGTGTCATGAGCAAGCCAGTAATGGCCACCCTAAGCCTACCCAACTTTACATTGGGAATTCTCATGTGGTATCTTGATCCACTAGCTCAACCACCAATTCCCTAGGTAGTCTTAACCCCCATACAACCCATTCCAGTCAAGTCCCATCCTCCACCCGACCCGTCAAAACCAACCACCACACCCACACCGCCCCACCCAAAAAGGGCTAGGGTCAAGAATACGAAAGCCACTACAGAGCCACGACAGATCCCTCCTTGCGCTGTCTATGAAGAATGGAGCCATCCAACTCAGAACTTCCTTGAGATTCCAATGATCCATACGCATCTGGATGCCATGGAAACAACTGAAAACCTACCTGTAGTTGAACTTCCAACTGTGCCAATAGTGAGAAACAAGGAATTAAGAACAAACCATGCTTGCGCCCTTTGCGGACTGTATGGAAACTATTCTCACCATTGTCAAGACTTGCTTGAGTTATGAATCACTTTAGCCGACCTCCGTCAACATTCCCTTGAATTTGATATCACCTTGATCGAAGAAGTTCACCCCCCACCTCCTTCTTCAGACACCATGTCCATTTACATGATGTCCATTTCAACCGACCCTATCATATCCACCTTCAACAATGGTCCATCAAACCTGTCTCTTCATTTCTTCCACAATGATGAGGAGATACTTGAACCCCTAACCGCCCAAAATACCCATGGGACGACATGCACCATCACTTGTTCTTCCTCCCCAAAGAACTGGTTTCGCAGTCTGGCTAGTTTTCCGTGGAAACCAAGGATTTCATTCATGGGAAAGTCGACTAGTTCAAAAACCCCATTCCTGCACTAGACTCCTTCAAAGAAGGAAATATGGCCAACATCTCACCAACCATAAAAGTCAACATCTCAACCAATCCTGAGGTTGTTGAAGAAATCATGCTCGGTATCTTGCTCCTTGGAAGAAGTCGCTGCCTATAAAGCTCTCTTCCAAGAATTCTGTGACATCTTTTCCTGGTCTTACACTGAAATTCCTGGGTTGGATCCATCAATCGTGGAACACCACATTGACACTTGGCTTGATGTGGCCCCCATACTCCAAAAGAAATGGCCCATCTATCCTTCCAAAGTGGCCGCGGTTAAAGCCGAGATAGAGAAGCTAGGCACTGCCGGCTTCATTTACCCAATTTCCTACACCACTTGGGTTTCTAATCCTATTCCTGTGAATAAAAAATAGGGTACCATCCACGTTTGCACAAACTTCTGCGATCTCAATGGGGCGTGTCACAAATACAACTTCCCAACACCCTTCATCGATCAGATTATCGATGCATGCGTCGGACATGAGGCATTTTTCTTCATGGATGTATTTTTCGGATATAACCAAATTCAGATCCAGAAAGAAGATCATTACAAGACCACATTCACAACCCCATGGGGCACCTTCGCATATCGATTCATGCCCTTTGGCCTGAAAAACGTTGGAGCCACCTTCCAATGCGCCATGACATATTGTTTCCATGACCTAATTCACATCATCTTGGTCTACCTGGATGACCTTACTACTTGATCACCAAAGCAAGCACAACACATAGACGACTTAAGGAAAGTCTTCCTACATTGCCACAAGTACAAAATTCACCTGAATCCCCTCAAGTGCGCTTTCTGTGTCCCAGCAGGAAGTCTACTCGAATTCATCGTATCCCACAAAGGGATAACGGTAGATCCCCTAAAAGTTCAAGCTATCCTCAATCTTCCTTCCCCAAAACCTCAGCACCAACTATAGAGACTCCAAGGCAAGGCCAACTTCCTTTGCCACTTTGTACAAGAATATGCAACAAAATCCTATGGATTCATCCACCTGCTTCGCACAAAAATCCCCTTTATTTGGGATCAGCAAGCACAAGAATCGTTTAATGCACTCAAGCAAGCCTTGGCTTCTGCACCATTACTCTCAGCACCAGACTTCACCCAAGACTTCATTCTCTACGTGTCGGCCTTGGAAAAATCCATTGTTGGAGTCTTGTTTCAAGAATATGATGCTCACCATGAGCACGTGATTTACTACATCAGTCAGAAGCTAACAGGACCTCCACTACGATATTCACCCGAGGAGAAATTAGCCCTCGCCGTCATCTTCTCGGCTCAGAAGTTACACCACTACATCATCGCAAACCATACTCAAGTAGTGGTTGATTCAAACCCAATGCGGTACCTCTTAAGGCATCGCCTTATACAAGGTTCAGCAGCTAAGTGGGTCATTGTCCTCCAAGAATTTGACTTAGAGTTCATTTCCCCAAAAATCACAAAGGCACTCGCACTAGTCACGCTCATGACCGATCTGCCCCCATTAACCACGTCATCACCTCCCAGGGATGACTCCCTGATGATTTTCTATTCGTCATATCCATCTAAGACCCATGGTATGGGGACATCCTCCTATACTTATGAACACAGAATTTCACAGCACACTTAAACCGTGACGATAGGAGATGCATTCGACATCAATCCATTCCCCACCTATTGATTAGGGATGTTCTATATCATCGGGGCATCGATACGATCCTATGTCATTTCCTCACCCGTGACGAGGCTGAAACCGTCCTCAATGACTGTCATAGTGGAGCCTGCGGTGGCCACCTTTCAGGCCTGGAAACTGCCCAAAAGATTCTACGCGCCGATTATTTATGGATTTCTATCTTCATTGATTGCAATTATTCAAGACAAAATGTCGACTCTTTTAATTCAAAGATTTTGGAAATTGTCAGGACTGGAATCAGTGCATTGGGTTGGAAGTATGTCATTCCTATAGAACCATAATCAGATGAAAATTAACATAACATAATAAAGAGTATGATAAACTCCAACATGGATACAATGAGAATATAAAGTGGAAAATTCCTTTCATAAACAAAATCCCATAGTTTTGTCTTTCTAAATATATCTTTCTATAAATGCTAAAGGATTACAATAAGCATCCCTTGTAAATTGGCCAAGAAGGGCATCTTTCAGGGTCAAACTAGAGGAAAGCTTGAGGGCACCATCCCTTAGTCTTTCATTCGAAGTACAAAACCATGGGAAGGCTTGCAATGAAATATACTTCTTTGTGAGGATTAGTTGTACATGAATATAACATAAATATAAATTCTTCACTATTGGGAGCCTATCCGCTAGGACTGCCAAATTTCGCTTCAATTCCATAAAATGCATCAAAATTTTTGGATCTGTCAATATCCAATATTGAGTGTTAGACGAGTCTTGTCATTAGTGCATAGTAGGGTTCTTCCTACAAAGCAAATGGAAATCAGTTTCAAAATATGTACCTGTTTTGTCTGTCTTAACATAAATCTTGTCATGTGCACATTGAAGGAACATTATTCATAACAAAAATCTCCATTTGCAAATTAGATTCTAGACAACAAACTCAATGCACCTTAAAATGCTATAAAACACCAATAAGTTAGCACATAACTTGTCTCCTGTTTCTCTTCCAATTTAGCCAATTCATATCAGACATAAAGGCACTGACATATGTTTTCCTTTGCAACAAAATTCAACCAATTGATTAATACAAGCTTACAAAACTATGGATTCTGATCGTCAATAGAAAAATCCATCTTGCGTGTCTGATGGTGAAATAAATCTGCTATATCTGTTGGTGTGCTACCATCTTCTGGATTCTTATCAATATGCTGGAGACTAAATCTAGGAAATATCATGGATATTCCACGAGAAGGATGGACTAAACCAAAATTTCCTGATGCATTGGAGAAACTGTGAGATCTGAAATGGAATAATTTGTATATGCAAACAAGAAAAAGTGGTCAATATGTGGGAAAAGATATGGAAGGACCCATCAAACATTCTCAAGGATAACTCTTACCTACACCTCTGATTTCCCATACAAGCTCTGGAGAAAACCAAAGATCTGGTTCCTCAAGTGTCCGGTAGTAAGCAGGTTTGTTGTTCAAAATCCTTTCTCCTGAAAAAAATTCTTCCATATGAAATAGCTACTACTTTGTTAGTAACCCTTGAACACTTTGAAGCAAAGAAATACTACAAACAAGTAAACTATGTTTGTGTCACTCTCAAATTTGTTCAATTCCATAAATTTGTATTGGCCTACCACTGATAAATTTGTCTTCAAAGAGATCCTAAGACCCTGATGCATATAAAAATGGCTTTAATGTTTGCAGGGTGCACATACTGTAACTGGTTATAATAAATATTGTTGAGACTCCACAGTCTGAGGGCCAAATTTTAGCTGAAAGCAAGGTGAAGAGTGGATGTCTATGTTTATTAAATAAATGGTTTGGTTGTTCATTGAAGCTCAATGTGCACCTGCATATAGAATTGGTAAGGAAACCTATGCATTGCATCCTAAAGAAACTCTGGGAAATTACAAAATAACACCTTTTCAAATGTTCTCTGATTATGCTTGAAAAGAGTAGCACTTACTGTCCACTATAGGATCTGTGTCTCTGAACCAGCCTTGGCTATCTGACCAGTAGTGTTGGAAAAACTGTTGAAATAACACACTCCTCACTTTTGCAATCTCCCTAGTTCTTTTTCAAAGGTCCTATTTGTGATAATGCAAGCCACTTCTGATATTGACAATAACTAACTTTGGGTGATGCAGGAGTATCCTTGGGCTCTGGAACTGCAACTATTCTACACATTTCTTACATTTGCCTTCAATTTTTGTCGTCAAAACCATGTACCTGATCTCTCCTCCTTAGCTCAACCTCCTTTTCTTCCAATTCGCTCTCCTTTTTTTTAAATCCTGCAATTAAGGTTAAAAGAGATTTAAAATATTGTATCGTACAAAACACAAAGAAGGAAACATAAAAGTTAAAAGAGATATAAAATATTTCATCATATGAAAACTCAACGAAAAAAACTAAACTGAAATAAATAGTTGATCCTACAGTACATGTGAAGACATACTTTTGTTGTCCTAAGAGGTATGTCTATAGTGGAACCATGATCATAGCTGAAGTCTACTGGTTCAACTAGAAGAGGTGAAATCCTGGAACCTGCAACTGATGGAACACTTCCAATATGCTAAGAAATCAAAGTAGTTTTCAGCTAACTTAGGGTTTCAAGGTTGTGTCAGAGAAGTGATTTGTACCAGATATGTACGCCTTTCTCTGGTAACAACTTGGTTACCTGTCATAGTCAAGCTTGTTCAAGATGATGTGCATTCAATAAATGAAAATGAACTGCACAGTATCCTAGAGGAAGGATTGAGTGCTCTTGTTGGTACTCTTCCTATAGCAGACCAAGAACAAGTCTTAAAAATTTGGATTAGTGCTTGTCTCAAAAGAATAGCATGGCCTGATCTGAGCACGAGTTTTGATTTATGGCGTGACAAACTCAGAAAGGATCAAAATGAAAAGGATTCAGCTTCGTTGGATCTACCCAAGGGTAGTGATAGACATGGCACTGCTTCAACTTCAGGAAGTTATAGTTCTCTGTCAAACTAATATTTACTATTCTGGATACCAATTTTTTTCTAGTAAGTGCATGTATGACTAGATTGAATTTCTTGTTCTGATATATTCAAGTTTTTAAACTGAAGGAATTTAACTCAAAAGCAAGAGCAATTCCATTGGCCTTATAGGCAACGTTATTTGAAGTTGCATGTAAACACTTTTGAAAATTTAATTTCTATAGTGGAAATGATTCAATATAGCTTGCAATGCGAAAATTGCTTCAATATTTTGATGGATTATGAATTTATTTCTAATGACAGTGAGTTGTAAAAGATGAACATGTTATTTTTGGTGAAAAGTAGTAGAACATGCATCCTATAAGAGGTTCACTAATCATACGACCGATTTTTGTATGTTTTTATAAATGCACTATGGATTTACATTTTCTTCCCTGAACCTCTATGTCAGATTTTCTTATGTACAAGTTTTTAGAGTTTTCAAGTCTTATATGAAGTAAAATTCAATTGTTGTCCACTCATTACTTACAAATTAGTTTCCAACAATACTTACTTCCCTTTGTTCTTTTCTGAAGTAGTACTATTTCTCTGATATGTGAGGCTTCATCATATTGATTATATTTTTAGATAGTATACAATTTCCTTGGGCTATGTTGAACACTTTTCATAATGTTTGCAGGGTGCACATACTATAACTGATTATAATAAAGATTGCTGAGACTCCATAGTCTCAGGGAAAAATTTTAGCTGAAAGCAAGGTGAAGAGTGGATGTCTATGTTTATTAAAGAAATGGTTTGGTTGTTCATTGAAGCTCAATGTGCACCTGCATATAGACTTGGTAAGGAAAACTATGCATTGCATCCTAAAGAAACTCTGGGAAATTACAAAATAACACCTTTTCAAATGTTCTCTGATGATGCTTGAAAATATTCTCTAAAGTTAGTAAAGAGCAGCACTTACTATCCACTATAGGATCCGTGTCTCTGAACCAGCCTTGGCTATCTGACCAGTAGTAGTGGAAAAATTGTTGAAATAACACACTACTCACTTTTTCAATCTCCCTAGTTCTTTTTCAAAGGTCCTATTTGTGATAATGCAAGTCACTTGTGATATTGAAAATAACTAACTTTGGGTGATGCAGGAGTATCCCTGGTCTCTGGCACTGCAGCTATTCTACACATTTCTTACATTTTCCTTCAATTGTTGTCAAACCAGATACCTACTCTCTCCTCCTTAGCTCAACCTCCTTTGCTTCCAATTCCCTCTCCTTTTTTTTTAAATCCTGCAATTAAGGTTAAAAGAGATTTAAAATATTGCATCATAGAAAACACAAAGAAGGAAACTAAAATGAAAGACAACTGGGCCTCTCCTTTCTTTTACAATATTGTAATCCTCCAAACATAAAAGTTAAAAGAGATATAAAATATTTCATCATATGAAAACTCAACAAAAAAAACTAAACTGAAATAAAGAGTTGATCCTATGGTACATGTGAAGACATACTTTTGTTGTCCCAAGAGGTATGTCTACAGTGGCACCATGATCATAGCTAAAGTATGGTGGTTCAACTAGAAAAGGTGAAAGCCTAGAACCTGCAACTAATGGAACACTTCCAATATGCTAAGAAATCAAAGTAGTTTTCAGCTAACTTGGGGTTTCAGGGTTGGTTCAGAGAAGTGATTTGTCCCAGATCTATACACCTTTCTCTGGTAACAACTTGGTTACCTGTCGTAGTCAAGCTCGTTCAAGATGGTGTGCATTCAATGAAGGGAAATGAACTGCATAGTATCTTGGAGGAAGGATTGAGTGCTCTTGTTGGGACTCTTCCTATAGCAGACCAAGAAAAAGTCTTCAAAATTTGGATTAGTGCTTGTCTCAAAAGAATAGCATGGCCCGATTTGAGCATGACTTTTGATTTATGGTGTGACAAACTCAGAAAGGTTCAAAATGAAAAGGATTCAGCTTCATTGGATCTGCCCAAGGGTAGTGATAGACATGGCAGTGCTTCAGCTTCAGGGAGTCATAGTTCTCTGTCAAACTAATATTTTACTATTTTGGATACTGATTTTTTTCCAGTAAGTGCATGTATGACTAAATTGAGTTTCTTGTTTTGATATATTCAATTTTTTTACTGAAGGCATTTAACTCAAAAGCAAGAGCAATTCCACTGGCCTTATAGGCAACATTCTTTGAAGTTGCATGTAAACACTTCTGAAAATTTAATTTCTATAGTGGAAATGATTCAATATAGCTTGCAATGAAAAAATTGCTTCAATATTTTGATGGATTATGAATTTATTTCTAATGATAGTAAGTTGTAAAAGATGAACATGTTATTTTTGGTGAAAAGTAGCAGAACATGCATCCCATAAGAGGTTCACTAATCAAACAATCAATGTTTGTATGTTTTTATAAATGCACTATGGATTTACATTTTCTTCCTTGAACCTCTATGTTCATATTTTCTTATGTACAAGTTTTTAGAGTTTTCAAGTCTTATATGAAGTAAAATTCAATTGTTTTCCACTCATTACTTACAAATTAGTTTCCAATAGTACTTACTTCCCTTTGTTCTTTTCTGAAGTAGTACTATTTCTTTGATATGTTAGGCTTCATCATATTGATTTTATTCTTAGATAGTATACATTTTCCTTGGGCTATGCTGAAAACTTTTCATAATGTTTGCAGGGTGCACATACTGTAACTGATTATAATAAAGATTACTGAGACTCCACAGTCTGAGGGCCAATTTTTAGCTGAAAGAAAGGTGAAGAGTGGATGTCTATGTTTATTAAAGAAATGGTTTGGTTGTTCATTGAAGCTCAATGTGCACCTGCATATAGAATTGGTAAGGAAACTTATGCATTGCAGCCTAAAAAAAATCTAGGAAATTACAAAATAACACCTTTGCAAATGTTCTCTGATGATGGCTGAAAAATTTTCTGAAGTCAGTAAAGAGCAGCACTCACTGTCCACTATAGGATCTGTGTCTCTGAACCAACCTTGGATATCTGACTAGTAGTAGTGGAAAAACTGTTGAAATAACACACTAATCACTTTTTCAATCTCCCTAGTTCTTTTTCAAAGGTCCTATTTGTGATCGTGCAAGTCACTTGTGATATTGAAAATAGCTAACTTTGGGTGATGCATGAGTATCCCTGGGCTTTGGCACTGTAGCTATTCTACACATTTCTTACATTTGCTTAGTTTTTGTTGTATTTTATGATTCAAGACAACAACAAAAAAATTGTGATTTAGTGAAATATTATTTGGCCTTAGTGAATTTTGTCAACTTTTGGATTATGAAGCATTGTATTTGGAATTTAAATAGTCAGGGTAGTTGTAAGGTCAAAAGCCAAGGTACAAAGCATAAATATGAAGTTTGTGAACAAGAAAAGGACCTTTGGTTTTCCTTAGTTTTTAGTTTTTGTAGTGTGGATGGTTGTCTAATCCAGAGATCTATGCATGGCCTTTAATTCAGTAAACAGGTTGTAGAACTGTTTGGTTGTTTTTGCTGCGTATTTTTTTTAGGTGTAATTTTTTTGTGGACGCTTGCTATTTAAATTTATTCTTTTGTGGTATTATTTCTACTATGTATCTCTGTGTGTAGATTTCCCTACATCAAATGGTATTAGAGAAATTGAGAATCCTAAGGGATTGGGTCAATTCTGGTGAAAAAGAGGGGTGCTGGGTAGAATTGTTAACCTAAGAAAATGGGGGAAATATGCGAGACAATAATTGTAGTGAAAAAACAACTTTGTTGAGGGTTTGAATTTCTAGATGGGATTTCAGCCAATTCGCTATGCCACATCAAGAAGAATCGACATTTTCTCAGGGACTTGACCCTTGTGGATGCACTTTGAAAAAGGAGTGTCCCACATAACTCCAAATTAAAAAAATAATAGTGTGTCCTCAAGAAAACAACACCTTCTCATCCCTAATAACATCAAGCTTCAAGCATTACACAACAACCTATCCTAATTAGAATAAGATCTTTAACTCCATAAAATGAGTAGCACAATCTTCTCGACATAATGGTCCTCATGGATGAAACCCAACCTACACCATACCTTGTCTAAAATATGAGCAACAAATCTCCTCCAACAACAAAAAAAACCTAATTCCCATAATAACATCGACTTTATGTCTGATATTAGCAACAAGATTAAGTTTATGTCGTTTTTTTTCTAACTCAACTTCAAGGATTCATATACAAGTAGCACCCTTCCTCTCAGAATAATAATCATGAGAAGAAAGCATCAAAACAGGGCCACATGGAGTGGTGAAATCCTTCTTTTATTCATGCCATTTCCAGTAGGAAATCACCACTATTTTTTGCAGAGTTCTATGAAACAATAAATTAGGCTATTGTAGCACGATGTTTTCTGGCTTTTATCTTCAAGGACAAAAGCACTAGGTAGATGTTCCCTTGGTGCTGATTTGCTTCTACTCAGGGTGTTGGAACCAAGGCTACCTTCAAGTGATGCAGACACACAACATAAATGGTAGTTCTATGTGTACAATGCCCAAAGGAACAATGATTGAGTCACTGGTAATATTCAATCATCCTTTTACGGCATAATTTTATACTTCCTTCATGTTGACAATGAATTTGAAGTAAGATGATGTAAATTTCATCAATGTTGAACCATCTTTGGCTGCTATCAAAAATGATAATTTGACTGTGCTTAATATATTAACATGTGACTTGCTTCGGTCTAACCTCTTACATGTATATTTCAATAGACAATAAATATTTTGTAATAAATTCCAGGAATCTTGTATTGGTGACCAAACTCTCATAAATAGGCTGTGAATTGAACATAGCAGCTGTCAAGCATTTATAAGACCTGAAATTGGAGCACACTACACACTACTACATGAAACTCATGAACCCATGAAAACATAGCTTCCTATCTTTTACTCTGATCCAATCATCTAGGACCATACGTGCGGTAGGTGCAAAACCCATTTCCCAAGCTTGTGAAATACTCTATTTCCCTCATGATCCAAGAATTCTTATAAACTAATTGTAATCTACTCCCACAAATCTAAGGTTTCCAACTGGTATACACTAATTACTAATTACAATAGCACAAAATTCTTGCATAGTCAATTTGAAGCAAGCTATTCGATCCAAACCTTAAACCTCTTAATGACATTAGTTATCCACCATCTTCATTTCCAACAACAACATATGTCAAATTGAAGGGATCTAGATCCCATATTCCAAGCGATTAGAGACTGACTCAGTTGCCACTAGAAACTAAACTCCATACCTACAACAACTGCAACCCTTTGATTTCGAAACTGAATAAGACCACGATCTCAGTATGGGAATTCTGCAAACAATTCAAAACATATCAGTAGAAAATGTATCACTTAAAATTGAAAAGTGGAGCTATAAATGACATGTTATATGCTTACAAATTCAAAATAGTATATGCTATAAAGGAAATGTAACCACCATGAAACAAAAATGCACCACAAGTTTTGGATTTCTGTATCAATGAGTTTGTACTCATGTTGGGGTCTTTCGAGTTTAGTGTAGATTTAAGTTCATTATTTGACAGATCTTATGCACTTGTCTTGGCCATGTATACAAATTATTTCATTATTACAGGATATCTGAAACAATTCATGATTAAAATGTTGAGCAGTAAAGATGGCATGGTGGACAAAGATGGTTGGCACGGAGTTGATGGAGTTTTCCTTGTACAAAAGGTTTTTACCTTGAGGATTCTGAAGAGATTTCAAAGCAGACAAGGAAGCAGTAGTCAAGATTAATGTTTCTTCAAGTTTGTTGATGGTAAACTGTTTCACCAAAACCCTAGCAAATGAGAGATTCCAAATGTAGAGGGAGTATTTCGTGCTTAGCAGAGAACAATTTCCTCTATATAGAGAACATTGGATTTTTAGTGCCTCGAAAAGTGTGGTGGAATTCCATTATTATCAGCAGCGAGTAGAGGAGACCTGGGTGCACACAAACAAGGCATGTGTGACAGGTGTGCAAGTTTGTACTGAAACAAGGCAACCCTCCTCTAGCAGAGATTCATACAATAGTGTCATAGTTCCATACAACCTCCCTTTAACAATTCTATACAGTAGTAATGAGGGTACATGAGAAGTTATGAAGAAGAGATAAATAGAGGATGCATGCATACCAAAAGCATGCATGAGCCATCCTCAATTTAGTTCCAATTTGGATGCCTTTTATATTTAGCAGTTTGGTTATTTTTCTGGTTTTTCTTTAGTTAAAATTTCCATGTATTAAGTTTCTAATTTAAGTTTGCATGGATCACTCAAGTAAGGCACATGCAACCTAGCTCAATTTAGTGAAGTGCATGCATCCTAGTAGTTAAGGCACAGATCACAAGAAGGATGCATGCTTGCATGCCTCAGATCATCTTAAGTTAAGGCATTGTTGTGCATGTGTTCAAATTCATTGCACCTACTCTTCCTCTCAATCTATAAAATATAAGATAGAGGTATAGGTTTATTGATTTAGTTTTTTCAGTTCAGCAGTTACCAGTTTACTGTTTCCTGTAGTAGATTTTCATTTTTAGAAGTAACGAAATGCAGTGACAGGTTTTGACCATAAACTTACTGTGTTTCCGTTCTATAGTTTCTACAATATATGTTTATAGATTCTATCATTAGTTTTTCACTGTTTAGTTTCCTGTAGAAATTATTTTAGAGAGCATAACCTATTTACCATGGTTTGGGAATATCTAACAAAACTCACCAAAATTTGATAAAAACATAGCATATTCAACTTTTTTTTCAAACAAAAGATTTCAGCCAAATAACTTTGCAGAATTTTTGCCGATTCCAACTCTCCAGGCCTGAAAAAATCACAAGCTATTTGCATGTCTGACTCTCTGAGTTGAACTTGTGACTTTTTTCCATGATTTGACATTTTTCCATCTGAACTTTTTTAGAAACACAAATACACTTGGGCAAGTTTTGGCACCGAATCAAGTATGACCTGTAATTCTAAGTCATGCATGGAAAATTCTACTTCAATGGAAGAATTTAGCTGGTGAAAACATAGTGGGATCCTTCAACATGTATCCTTACTATCGATAATGGTCCAACTACAAAGATAAAGGTTAAATTTGCATGGAAAACTAACATAGAAATGGAAATCCAATCCCCGTATCATGTGCTGACAAAAGCAATCAGATGGAGTAGACATGTGTCTCTCTTCACCTCAGCCATCTGTATATCTCCATGCTCCAAGGGGAAATGGAGGAAGGGAAGGACATGGAAGTCAGGATCCATCATGGCTCAATCCCTTCATCCTGCATGCAAGTTTGTTCATTATATAGAAATCACCTCACTTGTGTGGAAAATGATTAAAGGATTTGGTCTTGGGTTTGATATAGGTTCATGGACTATGGAAGATTTTGTAGAGGGAATGAAAGTTGGATTTTTTTGGAATTGGTATCTTCTCAGTCTGAGGTAGTTTATCCTCGACTGGTTTGGCAAGGCTAGTGGTCTTGATCTGAGTAGCATTTTTTTGGTGGTGTTTCCCCTGGTTTGGTTAGGATAGACTTAATCTGAATATGAATTTTATGGTGATCTTCTTCCTGAATTGTGGTTTCTCCCTCTCTGGTTGTCTCTTCCTCTTCTATGGGTGGATTTATCTTGTTCTCCATTTTTTCCCCTCCTGGCCCTTTCTCACTCTTGGGAAAGTTACATGATATTGGAGGTTTCCTGAGTTTTGGAACCTTTCCTAAGACCTAGAATATGGAATCTAAGAAAGAGGCTAGGGCTGAAAACAGTCAGCATGGGGCTATGGATGGAAGGCCAAAAGCCTGTAGGAATTCAAAAATTGGGAGCCAATGCAGAAAATGAGAAACAAGAGCCTAGGTTGAAGCAATGGCTATATCTAGCATAAACCATAGGTGCTTTTCCAAGCCTGTCAATAAAGAGGTTCAAGTTGAACAGATTGAAAAGTGGTTAGCGATAAAAGAAGACATATCCCTATAGAACAGATTGATGAGAAATCTATAAATTGGGTCCCAGACACAGGCTTCTTCAGAAGCAATGACACCAAAGTACATGAAATTGGTCGAGTTGTACTGAGTCAACAAATCCTTTATTTCCCAAGTTATTGAAGAGAAAGGAAAACAACAACAAGAAATTTTAAGCAAGCTGGATCAAATGGGAAAAAAATATGAAGCCATCTAGGGTATAGAAATTGTCATGGAAAATATGGATGATGAAAGATAGATTCCAGCAGAAGAAATAGGGGCAGGAAGAGATCAACTAGAGGAAGGAATGACCTCTCAGCCAATCTACCTTTCTGAGGATTTGGATGAGGAAGGTGAAGAATGATAGCATCCATGCCAGGTCTTCTTGCCGGTCTGTCACTAGGACTATCTATAGATAGCTAGAAATGTTATCAATTCTAAAGGCTTTTACGGTTGTGATTGGTTTATTTTTCTTAGCATTGCTGCTAACTGCATGCTATATTGTAGGTGTATTTATTTCCTCCTACATTTGAAACATTGAATTTGAATCACGCAACATGTAATTACTAAAATCGACAAGTTTTCATTATTATTTTTTTGTTGTTGTATGGCAGCGCGAGAAAAAGAGCCACCTTTTTTGGGTTTCTGTTGCTGCTCCCTTGACATCAGTAATTATAGCTACTCTATTCATCTTCACCACCAAGGCTGATAAACACGGCATTAGCGTTGTAAGAATGCATATTCCCTCTTCTAATTTCTGAATATTCTACATGACAAGTTGCTTCCTTCATAGACATTGCTCCCCACAGATTTCATTCCTGTGTGCGCATTTTATCTTTATCATCACTGGATTTTGGAATCCGGTAACTCACATATATTACTCTGTTTCATGCAGATTGGTCACTTGAAAAAGTGGCTGAATCCACCTTCCCTTCAAATGCCGCGTTTTAATGGCAATTACTTAGGATTGGCAATAAAAACCGGGCTTGTTACCGGACTCATTTCACTGACGGTATTTATTATAAACACTTCCTATTTTGGTAACGCAGGAAATAATTTCAATGGATTCCATTCATATCGAATCATCCTAATAATGTTTTTGATAATAATGTAACAGGAAGGTATAGTAGTGGGGAGAACATTTGCTGTAATCAAAGATTATCGGGTTGATGGAAACAAGGAGATGACGACCATTGGATTGATGAACATGGCAGGCTCTTGCACTTCAAGCTATGTTACAATAGTTATATATAGAGGGTCAGATGCCATTCAATCATTTGCAGTTTCCAAAACTACAAGAAGTATTATTATAGTTGTAAGTTGTGGTGGTTGAACTGTGATAGGGAGTTGTAAGTTGTAGTTGTTGAACTTAGCTTCTGGGAATAATTTATCCGTTACTTATTTTTTTATGTAAAAAAGTGTAATCATCTATATTCTATGCTTTAGCTACCTGTCATCACCAATCCCTGATTAATCCTTTTGCAATTTAGAAAAAACAAATGCTGTTGTTTCATGGGTGTAAATAAAAACCCCTATCCTTGTAAATATAACATATTTGTTAACTTATTTGTGTATTTGACTTTTTAAATTATATTTTGCAGGGTTGTTTTCTCGATCAGAAATGAATTACAATGCTGAATGCAAGAGTGCAGTATCAAATGTAGTGATGGCTTTAACAGTCATGGTGACCCTTCTACTTCTAATGATTTTATTCTACTACACGCCCAGATTTGTGTTGGCATCCATAATAGTTGTAGCATTTCTGGGTTTAATCGACTTCCCTACAACTTATTTCATATGGAAAGTTGATAAGGTGGATTTCCTTGCATGTTTGGGAGCTTTTGTGGGAGTCATCTTCATCTCTGTGCAAATGGGCCTTCTTATTGCGGTAACATATTTATATTATCATACTTTTAGTTCTTCTGCTTTGATTTCATATCATGAAATTTAAAATTCAGTCAATTCATTCTCTCAGGTTGGCATTTCTGTGTTCAAAATACTGTTGCATGTAACGAGGCCCAACACTTCCCTTATGGGCAATATTCCTGGAACCAATTATTATAGAAACTTGGAACAATACAGGGAAGCCACCAGAATCCTTGCATTTCTCATTATTTGAATCGATGCCCCTATTTACTTCACCAAATCAAATTACTTGAGGGAAAGGTTGGTTTCAGTTGCTTTATATGTTCCCAAGATTCAACATTAATGGTATAGCACTCTCGAAAACTGCAAGTCTACATTGATTATACTGAGTTTGCCAGATTCTGAGGTTGTAAATAATGTGCAGGATAATGAGGTGGGTAAGTGAAGAGGAGGACAGAATTGAGATTGAAAATGATGATACCCTATAGTATGTCATACTGGACCTGACTGGTGAGCCACTCACTCACTGAGTTCAACTGCAACAAAAAGCAATCCAAGTAGCATCACAACTATACCAGAATATTGCAAATTTACATGGAGCTAAAGCCAACCATATCCTTTAAGGTGTTTCATATATCTTGCTGCCAATACTCCTCCAGGGAGCAGAATTCCCCATGCAAGGAACATAAAAAATCCATGAACCTCTAAAACAGGGAAAAGTGCTTGGTCAGCCTCAGTTGCACCTCTCATCAAATGCACTAACACTACCCAGCTACTTGTCTGAGAATGCATATTTCTGTCACTCAAGTGTTCTTCAAACCAAAGGTCACCAGTAGCCCAAACAATTTTCAATGGTAAAGATGGATCTATAATATTCTTGCATTCTACTCTTCCACTACATCCTGGATCAGAAAGGCAAGTGAATTCAAATGTAATAATTCCATTCTCAGATTTGCATCTTACATCTGATAGTTTTTCTCTTGTAGCATGCACACTTAAAAAATCCTTCTCGTCAATCTAGTATGAGCTCACACTCCCATTTCCAATGCCATGAACCCACCCCACATATGCAAAACTATTCACCATCCTTGCACCTAAACCAAACCCTATGTAGCTACTTTTATGCTTTTCCCGAACATCAAAAGATATTGAAGTTTTTGATAAAGTCCAAAACAATGTTACTTGTTTATCATCTAGAAAAACACTGTTATTGTACATATCAGACAGCCCACTATCAACTACTTGCACCTTTCAACCCATCTTCTTTTCAAAATATGACTGATAGAAGACTTGATCAGGTGTGTTCTGATATGCTTTCCACATTAGATCCAAAGGATTTGCAGGCACCCCATGGGCATCTTCTCCACCCATGTAGATAGTTTTTGTTTCATTTATGGATGCAGCCCCACCAATAGGATCTAATGTAATACAAAATGCAACATCATGCCCGACCCGTATTGAGAATGAAACTGGTACACCCCTTTCAACTCTCAAAACATGAGCCTCCTTCCTGCTTATATACAAAACCTTCGATGGGTTTGGTGGGTTAGGATAATGCATTACATTTTCTACTCCAACAACAAGGGGATTTCCCATCTACAACAATTAAAGGATGATCATCCTCTTTATTTTCTGCCTCTAAAGGTCCCAAACATTTGTGTACACTGTCTGAAACTATCAAAGTAGTATAACCATATGTAATATGTGGAGAACCTTCAAGATACTGAGGCACGTATAAAGGTCGAAGACTATTCGGTAGCCTCATCAAACCTAGAGCCCAAATCACAGTCATATTATCAGTGGCATTCATCAAATTTTGTATCCGGGCTTTCAAGAGGCCTCTGGTAACAGACAAGAGACACACCATCTTGTCTTTGAATATACACAAGTTTCGTGTTATTAACATCGGCGTTTCCATCAGGATCGAAATAAAGAACATATGGACAGGCTTACAACAGAACCCTAGAAACGCTCTAACAGAAACCATAGAAAAAATACTTAGAAGATCTCAAGCAAGGATGAAGTCAGTTACCTCAACCTCAAATGGGTGCTCTTCCAAGCATATATTTTCAATGATAGATGATTTGAAACAATGCATTTGATAGCAGAAAGAACAAATCAAACAACTTTGTGGCAATTAACTAAACCATTTCAGTACAAAAAAATCAAAGACACGGAATGGAAAGAAAGCCCCATACCTTTACAAGATATTGGTGGACTCTACGGCTACAACGATGAATGAGAGCCAGAAGGGTGTGTTGAATAACTAGAAGGGTAGGATGCCATGATCCATAAACGAGATTTA
This sequence comes from Pseudotsuga menziesii, assembly GCA_001517045.1. Lineage (NCBI taxonomy): Eukaryota > Viridiplantae > Streptophyta > Pinopsida > Pinales > Pinaceae > Pseudotsuga > Pseudotsuga menziesii. The sequence continues at coordinate 458,486 of LPNX010848622.1, forward strand.
AGGATGGAAAACATTGAATATGTTGCAGGGTCTAGCAGTAGCATCCCAAGCTCTGCCCGATGCCATGAGCATCCTAAATTGTCTCCAAATACCACATATTGCGAAAATGGAAAAAAATTAAACATGGAACCAAATTTAAAAGTGTGGCACCAAAATAAGGTAATGGCTTGGATTTGGTTTATCTTGGGAGGATCCATGGTTCTTTGCCTTATGAATGGTGAGGAAATAAAAAAAAATTCAGCATAATGTTCAAGAAATCATTAAATTAACATAGCTTTAACGGTTTGACTGAATGAAAAATATGACAAAAGTTCAATATTATGGTAGTTAATATTATTATTTTAGTTATAAAGGATTAAGAATTTTAAGTTTTGAATAATTAATTACCATTATAACTAACATACATTGTGTACTTTTTTTAAACATGGGTATTATGATATTATGTTTCTTAATTTCTAAACATGAAGATTTTTTCAATTGTTATTATATTCAATAAGGGGTCAACTATTTATGGAAGAAAAATTGACTATGGATGTTTGAGTTTGAGCTAAATGTGGATCCTATATATTTCTTTGAATTCAAATTCTCTAATTCATGGTGTCTTGCCATCCCACTTAAGGGGTTTCCTACTAGTATTGTTTGCAAGATCGGGGAAGGTATTGATATTCACATCACCACCCTTTGAGGGTAGGTGGAGTACTTGGACTGATGTTTTGATCTAGCGTTGGGTTACTACATTGATGTTGTTGATCTCAGTTGTTCCACATGTTGTTTTGGAGTTTCCATAGAGGTTTCTTTTTCCATATTGCTATAAAGATTGATTTTAAATGTTTTTACAAGAAGGGTGTCATTGTTGCCCAAGTACATGCAAATGGTATGTGTGTTGACAAGTCATAGAACAAAAGGTCGGTTTCTTTTAATCCAATACATTGGATTCATCAAGAATTGTCCAACTTTTGAAAAGTGGGTGGAAATTGTAATTAAGATCAACACATATTCAATCATAG
>LPNX010848622.1:469181-482350 GCA_001517045.1 Pseudotsuga menziesii
TGAGAGAGGGGATTAGTAATGGAGAGAGAGGGTGATTATGAGAGAAAGAGACAGGGGATTATTTGTTTTATGGTTAGGGAGAGAATGAGTGGGGTTAGGGAGAGAGAGGGGGGTTAGGCATAGTGTGATGTGTTTGAGAGGCAGGGGGTGTTAGGTGGTTGGGGGAGTGACAGAGGGGCAAGATCTTAGGTGGAGGGTGGAGGGGTAGTTTATAGAAAGAGGTAGAGAAGGGGATAGATAGGGGGAAATGATAGTGAGAGAGAGAGAGGAGGAGGAGGAGGAGGAGGAGGAGTAGGAGGGGGTGTTATAGGTTAGGGAGGAGTAAGGGGCTTAGAGAGTGAGGGAGGGGGTTAGTAAGGATTAGAGAGGGGGTGAGGGGGGTTAGTGTTAGGGGGAAGAGTAGGGGTGTTTATGTGTGTGTGAGAGAGAGGGATGTTAGAGGGTTTGGAGATAGAGATTGAGAGAATGAGCGATATTAGGGGGTTGGGAGAGAGAGAGAGAGAGGGGGTTAGGGATAAATGGAGGAGTAGAGGTGTGTGTGTGTGAGAGAGAGAGAGAGAGATTGGGGATTTTTAAGAAGTTAGAGGTAGAGAGAGAGGGCGGTGTTAAGAGGTTATAGCTGGAGATAGATGGTGGTGTTAGGATATTAAGAGTAAATGGAGAAGGGGAGAAAGAGAGTGATATAAGGGATTAGTAAGGGTTAGAGAGAGAGAGAGGAGGGGTTCTAGTGGTAGTCGAAGTCATATGGATGTCTGTGTGTGTGCGTGTGTGTGTTTGTGTGTGTGTGTGTGTGTGTGTGAGAGAGAGAGAGAGAGAGAGAGAGAGAGAGAGAATGCATCAGTGTTGTGTTAGGGGGTTGGAGAAGAGAGAGAGGGGTGAGTATTAGGTGTATGTTGAGGAGTAGGGGATTGAGAGAGAGTGATAGAGAGCATGTTAATAAGAGTTAGGGGGAAGAGGTGAGGGGTTGAGAGAGAGAGAGAGAGAGAGATTGTGTGGGGTAGGGGTTTGGGGAGGAGTAGGGAAATTAGAGAGAAAGTGGGTATAGTTGAGGAGTGTGGATTTTGGGACTAGAGAGAGAGAGAGAGGTTGTAAGGGGTTAGAGGTAGAGAGAGAGGGTGGTGGTTAAGGGGTTAGATGTAGAGACATAAGGGCTGTTAGGATATTGGAGGTTAGTGGACCAAGGGAGAAAGAGAGTGAGAGAAGGGGTTAGGGAGGGAGAGAGAGAGAGAGTAGGGAGTGGGTGTTATAGGCCTAGGGGAGAGACATGGATATGTCGAGGGTGTGTATGATTAGGGTAGTGGGTATTAGGGATTTTCATATGGGGTGTTAAGGAGTTTGAGATGGGGTGTTAGGTTGTTGGAGAGGGGGTGTTAGGGATTGGGGGGGGTGTTAGGTGGTTGGGGGAGTGAGAGAGTGATATAAGGGGGGGGGGGGGAGAGAGGGGGGGGAGATTACATGTTCAACTATGGCATTAGGCATGCTATACTACAAAACCTGCAACAATTCATGCACATCCATCAATTGTCAATCTATAAGTCTTCTTCTCATAGACAAACATGTGAATACTTATCCTATTGTCTAAAGAGAACAATCAAATATTTCATATTATTGTTCTACCCATGTTTATCAATATCTATGCTTTTGTTGAGAATAGAGATGAAAAACCCTTTTCAACATTGTCAGGTATGAAATATCTGATCATTTTATATGTATTCTTGTAATCTTGTTGTAGAAAACTAAAATGTAGAAGTCCTCCCCTAATGCATTATACACATTATATTAAGTTATTTGATCTTTTAATCTTGTTAAATTCTTGAAAATGTTGAACAGTGAAATTATATAACCGGGAAACAACATAAATCTCCAGGCATCATCATTTCATCAAAGAAACTAGAATTTATACTCTTTGGAATTGTTGGAGCAGTAATACATCCTTAGTATATAGTTTAGACCTTAGGCTAACCTGATTTTCACAAATTTCATTAATTTCCTATGGTTTAGACTTATGAGAGTTAATCCAACAATATATATGGTTAACTTGGTCTGTTCACACCTACAACAACACTTGGTTTGGTCAACCTAGCCCATGTGGTCCCTCATTAATGCATTGGAGTGCTACATCATTGATTTTTGGGGCCTTGGATTGACTAAGTGCTCTTGGGGTGAATCTAGCATGTTTTATCTCTCCTAGGAGCATTTATTGCCACCCAGAGCACCCCACTTTCCTCTATTTCCTCACCCACACATGCCTTGGAGTCTTTAATGACCCAGCACACCTCACCAATACTCACACATCAATTTGAGTCTATTTGGGATGATTTGGGTCTCCATTGGTCCACCTAGGCAAGATTGAGGTCATTTCCCACATTGACACATGTACAACTCCAATTGGCTTCCAGAGCCACTCGAATTTGTCCATTGTATTATAAATGATGTATGGTGATAATATGACATGTAATCATCACCTTTGACATGTGTTGTTCTTGCTATTTTCTGTCTCCTTGTTTTCTCTTGCAAGTTTTGTCAAACACTTTGATGGTGAAATTGTTCTAGCTCCTAGATCTAACTTGAGAAGAAATTTATCACATGGTATCAGAGCTAGATGGAGCTGCAACAAATCCTATGAGGTTGAGTTGTTGTTCAGGGAATATTTCTAGTTTATGTGAGTGTTTTTAATTGCAGGTATTTACAACAACTTCATGGATTCAAAAGCTATTTCTCTCCTTTCCCCATTCAACTATTCTGAATGGAAGTCAAAGATCTGTGCATATCTCAAGAGGAAATATCTCTATGATGTTTCCATTGGTGTTGTGAGAGAACCAGAGTCCTGTCAATAGAAGTATGCTTGGCTTAATGACAATGATAGAGGCTTAATGAAAATGATAGAGCCTATCGAACTATATGTCTGGCTATACCTGCTACAATGTGCTACATCCTTGATTCTGCTGATTACCCATTCGAGCTTTGGAGAAATCTAGATGAAGCTCTTGGCATGCAACAACAAGATGTGAGCTGTATGGAGAGTAAGCAAGTGGGAACATCCTTATGTGTTCTTCCTATGATCTTAGCCTCATGCATTTCTCAAGAAGCTGTTCAAAATGAAGAAGAAGAAATAGCCAAAGATTCAACAAATGATCCAACTCAAGTTCCTTCCTCTGTGGCTTTCTCTCCTTGTTAAGAAGCTATGTTTCATGAAGAGAGCATACGAGTTGTTGCCATCACTACTATTGAATATTTACTTTCACCCTTCTCCTCTATGTCTTCTATTATGAATGGGAAAGATGTATTGCTAGCTGATGTCCATAGTGAGCCTTCTCTAGAAGATGGGTTTCTTTAAATGAGAGTATTGGTTTGAAAAATGGAGATGTTTCCTCCACCATCACTAGTAGAGTTCCTTCAAGTTCATATGAATATGGAGAAGCTTTTTCCATCACAATGGCACATTTGGGAAATTTGCTCCACATTCTTGCAACTGATTACAACCTTCATTCATAGTTGATGCTTCAAGATCCTTACGACTCACTTTGGGATTCACCTATACTCAAGCATTTACAATCTCTTTTAGGTATGGCATCTTGTGTGGTTAAAATTCCTCACATGGCATCCTGTTTGGTTCGAGTTACTCACCTGGTGGTTCGAAGTTCAAATATAAAGAGTACCATTTTCTCTCCCGTCAATGCATTTTAGTTGTTCTACATGGTCTAAGGATTCATCATGCAGTTGTTCCTGAGTTGATCGAGCACATTCCACTTCTTCCCAAGAAAATGATTCCTATAGACATTTTTTAGTTTGGAAGTATATGCAGATTTTGTTTCTGTTTCATAATCCATTTTTGAGGGGAGTTTTTTCCCATGAGGTTTTCCTCCTTTCCTTAGTTACTTCGATCAATAAAATTTGTAAAAGGGTGACTTGTGGCCTAGTCACCAAGGCCTCAAACACCTAAATTGTACTAAGTCTGGATTAAAGGAGGGTGTTGGAGTAGTAATACATCCTTAGTATATAGTTTATACCTTAGCCTAACCTGATTTTCACAAATTTCATTAATGTCCTATGGTTTAGACTTAGGAGAGTGAATCCAACAATATATCTAGTTAACTTGGTCCTTTCACACCTACAACAGCGGCTTGTTTGGTCAACCTAGCCCATGTGCTCCCTCATTAATGCATTGGAGTGCTACCTCATTGATTTGTGGGGCCCTAGCTTGACTAAGTGCACTTGGGGTGAATTTGACCTATTTTAGCTCTCCTAGGAGCATTTATTGCCACCTAGAGCACCCCACTTGCCTCTATTTCCTCACCTACACATGCCTTGGAGTCTTTAATGACCCAGCACACACCAACACTCACACATCAATTCGAGTTTGTTTGGGCTAAGTTGGGTCTCCATTGGTCCACCTAGGTGGGATTGAGGTCATTTCCCACATTGACACATGTACAACTCCAATTGGCTTACAGAGCCACTCAAATTTTTCCATTGTATTATAAATGATGTATGATAATAATATGACATGTAATCAACAACTTTCACATGTGTTGTTCCAGCTATTTTCTATCTCCTTGTTTTCTCTTGCAAGTTTTGTTAAACACTTTGATGGTGAAATTGTTCTAGCTCCTAGATCTAACTTGAGAAGCAATTTCTCATGAGAATCTTGATCCTCATGGTTAGATCCACTCTAAATATCATGTTTATCAAATGTGATGTGTTTTCCTTTAATTACTCCATGACATAAGTAATTCAATGCAATAAAATTGATCGTTATGAAAATTCATTAACAATCATCTTTCTCATGTGGATTGGGGTGAAAATAAAATTTCTTTTCCTTATTATTCATCTTAAATACACAATATTTTATTTGTTTTTATTGTATCAATTCATTAAATCATAATCATTTCTGCTATATCAATTTTTGACAAGTGTACCATATTTTATCTAATGGTATTTCTGGTATGGTAAATGAAGATAGTTTTTCCTAAAATCAGTGCTTAAATGAAAATAAATAAATAAATCACAGGAATGTTGGATATTCAGTAATTATTTGTTGCACAAGTTTTCCTTCAGTTGTTATAATATGGGGATATAGGTGGTGGTGCCAGTTACTGGTTTAACCAATAAATTTCCATTTCTAACCATTCAGAGATATAAAACCAAGAGATGTGTGATTATTGCCGGAAATATGTAGTTAGTGTGGAATAAAATCGTTTCCCTAGTTTGTATGGTATAGATCTAGAACAAAGAAAAAATAACTATGAAATAATTTCCCTAGATTTAACAAGATTACTTGATCGTAATGAAGCCCTATCTTCTTTCTCAAGGCTCTCCTTGGTGGCTGGAAATACTTAGCTCAATCGACCTTTGAAGAATCTGCATATATCAGATCCAACAAAGAAACGGGGAAACACACAAGATAATCTAAAAAATCTATATCAACGACTGAAGAAAAATATTAAACAATGAATTACAAATAGTGAAATATACAAAGTTTATGGGAAAGGGAAAACATATTGCATTAATAAAATGAAATGGAAAGATTACAAGCAAAAGAGATTTTGTGTTGTGTTTCTTGCCACAAATCTTTTTCTCTAAAAATCGAATCTCTCTTCCTCTCAATCCTGGAAGAATTTCAACAACATAAAGGTGCTTTCTTTGTCCTCTCTAAGACATGAAGGTAAGCTTACATTTGTAGGCTAAAAGGGGATGAAAGGGTTGACATTTACTTGGAGGAAATTGAGAGATAATCCCTATGGGTTAGGGGCTTGACTTCCACCTAATTTAATCGATTGGGATAAGAATCCACAAGGGATTTATTCTAGAAATCTCTCGAAAATCCTCTTTTTGAATTTTATTGAGCGCTGACGCTCTTTGAACAATATCAAGATGCATCGGGAATGGACAACTCTCCTTGCATAAAGGCAAGGAGTGTCACCAATGCCTTTTGTCCACTAGTAACCAACATCAGCCTAAGATGAAACCTTATCTCAATAAGAGAGGTGCATCCATGCTCCTAGAAATGAGCTTATAAGAAGGAAAAAACCCTTCAAAATTTTCTTTGGAAGATGTACTCTAGGGATTTATGAAAAATGAAAATATTTTGGGGTAATAGATTTCCCCGCAAAGTGTGAATCTACAGGGATATGATAGGTGAAATACTTTGATATATGTAGTTTGGAGGATGAGGCAAAAAGACTATTGGTTGAATAATTTTTACAGTACCATATACTCTAAGCTATGTACTCTGACTGAATCAAGACATGGTTATCGACCAATACATTGCAGATTCATGTATAAATGACTAGATCATGGATACTGACATACACCCTCGATTCATGATGAATAAACCTCAAATTTGTACATAAATTCCGAACATACACTGTGGATCTATGTAATCATGACTCAAACTTGAGCATAGCCACAAGAAACACATAGTGTATCTATGGAGTGACTAAATCACAAAATACTCCATCGCAACCTTAGGAGAGGAAAATATTCAAGTGAATTCCTAAGCAGCTAGGGTCTTGATCCCAATCTCAAATAGTACGATTCTTTCCATGTGAACAGATTTCATGATGTCAAACTTGGTAGAAGCCACTTAATTACTGATCATTGATGTATATTGTTAACAAGTGAAAGGGAAATCACCATTGATGTCAATGATTCCCAAGGTACCCTAGTACATTCCTCCAAATGTTAATAGATGATTGAAGTCAAAAAATCAATGGAATCATTGAATAAGAGGTCAATGATGGAATCCTACTGTTGAAAGTGAGGAAAATTTCCATTGAGGCATGCAGGCTTAATGATACTAACTAGTTTCTAAGACTTATTCCAGGATGATGTGTTGGTGTCAACGGGAATAGACTCATCGAAGGAGGGCCATAATTTTTCCCCCATCATCGACATGAAACTAGAATAAGAGTGGTTTGAAGTGATCTTGATTATGTACAAACCATGGGACTAACAAAAAGATAATAGACTATAAGGAAGGTAAGGTAACTGCATAAGTTGGTTGTGGTAAAAGACTCCCCTTAAACAATGAACAAGACAACAAATTGCTTTGGTAGCATTGAATCAATGAGGAAGAGAAAAAACATAATGCAAAGATGATGAATTATTTGAATGAGTCAAAGGAGTAGATTTACTCATGAAAGGGGATTGACTTGAGGACAAGCTGATTACCCAACTGTTTGAATGAAATGTAGATAGGTTCCATGTTAAAGGGTGACTATAAGCTGTCATTAATACAAATGAAAACACTTCTCCTATTCTCTTAATTTCCCCACGGATGATGGATGATGTGACCTCTTTTATTTTTAACGAGCTTGAAAAGGGTAACAAAATCTTGATATAGTTCATTATACGATGAGTCCAATCTCACATGTTTTATGAACCTGAGAAAGGACGGGTTCAGTCCTAGAAAGAATCCTCCATATTTTGATCTTCACGAGTCCAAAGAAGGAAAAGTTAGTGTCATTTCATGTTAAAGAGTTTGAAAGGACTAAAGAATACTCCAATGTGGTCTTTTCCGAATTTAGTCCCCAAGTTCCAAAAACGTGTAAAATGATAGCTAGGAGAACACTTATAGTTACAATAAACTAGAGTGTACCTTTTTCGTAAATTAGTCTAAATGGTCCAAAAAAGGGGTAAACTATCACCGGATAGATGACCTTTCAAATACTTTTAGAAGCATGAAAGAAACAAGTTTGCTTTGCGATCTTTTTTTATTTAGAGAGCCTGAAAAGAGCTTAAAGACAATTCTAGGGGAGTTCCTTTTTCGTATACGTTTTATGGGACCAAAAAAGTGATAAAAGTATACTTGCCACATTTTTGCTTAGTTTTTAATGAGCAAGAACATGGTATCAAACACGTTTGGAAGCTATTTCATCTTTAAAAGGAGCACAAAAAAGTAAAACACAAACTCTTTCGTACCCAAAAATTGTTCAATTTGTCCTGAAATCTCCAAAAAGGGGCGTTAGAACTCTTTTTTATTTGAAACATTAGGAAAAATCATAAAAACACAATATAATATCTAAATAATTAAAATTAATTTTCATATTTTCCCCAAAAATAGAAAAAAGATCCAAAAAGTAAATAAGTTTTACCATTTGGTTTTTTACCATAGAGCTTTGAGTGAAAAAGGTGCTTTTGTAGGTGATTTTGCTGTGGAGATTGCTGGAGCTTTGGTCAATTGTTTAACATTTTATCGGATCCACGTAAATGCCCTTTCCTTCCTATTTGATTTGATGGTAAAAAATCACGATTTAGATAGGTGTTTCATGTCTTTTAGGTTGTTTTCTTGGAGGTTAATATTGCATCCTAGGAGACCCTCTTCCCTTGAAAGGGGAAAGCGCATTAATACCGCTCTATCTGAAAAATGGTAAGTGCATCAGCACCCTGTTTATATAAGGAAAGTGTGTCAATGGCCCCAAAAAATTCAATGGGGTGTTAGGGAGTTTGAGATGGAGTGTTAGGTTGTTGGATAGGGGGTTTTAGGGCTTCGGGGGGTATTAGGTGGTTGGGGGAGTGAAAGAGTGATATAAGGGGGAGTGAGAGAGGGGTGGGAGATTATGTGGAGGGTGGAGGGATAGCGTAAATAAAGAGTTGGAGACAGGGATAGTAAGGGGATATATAGAAGGAAAACATAGAGAGAGAGAGGAGGAGGAGGAGGAGGAGGAGGGGGTGTTATAGGTTGGCGAGGAGTAAGGGGATTAGAGAGTGAGGGAGGGAGTTAGTATGGATTAGGGAGGGGGTGAGGGGGAATAGTGTTAGGTGGAGGCATAGGGGTGTGTTTGAGTATGTGTGAGAGAGAGAAGGGTGTTGGGGATTTGGAGAGAGATAGTCAGAGAACAAGCGGTGTTAGGGGGTTAGGAGAGATATTGGGGGGGGATTAGGGATATATGGAGGNAGAGGGGGGTGTTAAGGGGTTATAGGTAGAGACAGAGGGTGGTGTTAGGATATTGAGGGTAAGTGGAGAAGGTGAGAAAGAGAGTGGTATAAGGGTTTATTAAGGGTTAGATAGAGAGATAAGAGGGGTTTTAGTGGTAGTGGGAGTCATATGGATGTGTGTGTGTGTGTGAGAGAGAGAGAGAGAGAGAGAATGTGGTATTGGTGTGTTAGGGGGTTGGAGAAGAGAGAGAGGGGTGGGTGTTAGGTGTAGGTGGAGGAGTAGGGGAGTGAGAGAGAGTGATAAAGAGTGTGTTAATAAGACTTAGGGGGAAGAGGTGGGGGGTAGAGAGAGAGAATGAGGGATTGTAAGGGGTTAGAGGTAGAGAGAGAGAGGGAGGTGGTTAAGGGGTTAGATGTAGAGACATAAGGGTTATTAGGATATTGAAGGTTAGTGGAGCAGGGGAGAAAGAGAGGGAGAGAAGGGGTTAGTAAGGGTTAGGGAGAGAGAGAGAGAGAGAGAGAGAGTGCGTGTTAGGGGCCTGGGGGAGAGACATGGGTAGGTGGAGGGTGTGGATGATTAGGGTAGAGGGTATTAGGGAGTTTGAGATGGGGTGTTAGGGAGTTTGATATGGGGTGTTATGTTGTTGGAGAGGGGGTGTTAGGGCTTGGGGGGGTGTTATGGGGTTGGGGGTGTGTTAGGGAGTTAGAGAGGGGGTGTGGGTGATTAGGGGTAGGGGGATTTTGGGAGTTGAAGAGGGGTTGTTAGGAGGCTGGGTGGGTGTTAGAGAGTTTGATATAGGGTGTTAGGGGTTTGGGTATGGGTGTTAGGGGATTCACTTGGGGAATAAACATGCTTTGCAAAACACATATGTGTTTTGGTTCTCTAAAACGTGTACGCATTTTGGTTCTATAAAATGCATACATGTTTTGGAGAACCAAAACACGCACGCATTTTGTTCTCCTAGCCTTAATGGAATCCCACTTGGATGGCTCAGGATTTCCAATTCCTATGTTTAGTAAATGCGTATGCGTTGTTGAATTCCACAATAAGAATGTGTTTTGCAAAACATGCATTGCATCTGAAAGGTCCCTCATCTTTGTGCAAGGACCCACCTATTAGTTATGAGTTTACTCATAAATGTTTAAAAGGGTAAGTATGCTTAAATGACATAACCGTATGCCATTTCTTAATTTTCCAAGGGTTAGGTTAAGGTTAAGAGTGAGTATTGATATAGTTTAACCAATAATGAAATGTTACAAGTTGGCCTTATAAAGTTAGGAGTCTTAAATCCATTTGTGACTAAGTTAGAGAGTCAATCTATATGTATTTATATGCATAAGGATATAGAAACAAACTTAATCAATGTTATGTCATCCTGTGCACACTACATATATGGGTTGTAGAGAGATGTTTAAAAAACATATTATACCTCACTTCCACAAAATAGTAATGTGGAATTTGGGTATGTTACATAACCGAACTTATAAGAAATATCCATGTTTCATTAATTCCTTTAGTTTTAATAATTTAAGTTTACATATCTTTGTTTTAATTTTAAAGTGTCATATTGGATATGTTAATTTTATTTAAAAATATTATAATTTTAAAATTAAATATTATATAATAATAATAAGTAGTAGTAGTCTAAATGTTAAGACATTTTCAACCTTTTTGGTTTTTTCTGCCTTGTTTTTCACATAATAGGGTAAAATTTTTAGATTAATTCTTGAAAAAGAATATAATAGTTCTTCAAATTGCATAACCTTGGTTCCCTTGGGGTATTTGAGGATGATGAATCCATTTATACATTCAAAAAAATGATTTGGACACTTCAAAACTTAAATTTTGGATTTTTTTTTACTGGTTTCCAATTAAAAATTGGTCGAAAAATGCAAACATCTAACATATAGATTACTCATAATAATAATATATCATATTTTTAGTATAATAAAATAATACAATACAATAATTTTGCATGGGGTTAGAGTAAGTGAGATGATGGGTTGTAAATAGAAGGTCACCAGTTCAAATCCCTTGTAAGTACTTACAAAAATATAATTACTAGAACACCCACAAAGTTTGTGGATGGATCACGTCAATAAGGGATCAAATGATTGAGAGATAGTTATTGCTCATATTCTTCTAGTTAAATGGGTTGAACTATGAGTTATCCATTCCTAGCTACATGTTATCACTGAAATTCTTCATGTTATCCATTTATCAACTATCAGTTATTTTTTATATTCTTTTTCTTTTTTATCTTACATTCTTCTAGATATCTGCCATGACTTGTTGGTTATCCATTCATCAACTATGAGTTATCCATGCATTGCTACCATTTATCCCTTCATTAGCTAGCTACCAAATATTTATATATTCCTTTTTTATAATTGTTTATTTCAAATTTTGAATGACTTCCATAGAATTAATCTCAACAGTACACTTGTCTCATCCTCATATGTTGATGAAAAAGAATAGGACATACTCGACCCCAAATCTCAAATAAAACCGCCTATCGGTGTAAATATAACATAATTATTACTAGCACACACAGATAGTTTGTGGATGGATCACGCCAATAGGGATCAAATGGTTGAGAGATAGCGATGGAATGGAAGACAATTTGGAAAAAAAATATTCTTTGTATTCTTCTAGTTAAACGAGTTCAACTCTGAGATATACATGCCTAACTACATGTTATCACTGACATTCTTCTTGTTATCCATTTATCAACTATAAATTATTTTTTATATTATTTTCTTTTTAATCTCACACTCTTCTAGTTATCTGCCACAAACTATTGGTTATCCATTCATCATCTATGAGTTATCCATGCATCACTACGAGTTATCCATTCATGAGCTATCGGTTATTTTTTGTATTTTTTTTTTAATTACGTCGATAGACGTTTTTATTTGAGATTTGAGGTGGACTATGGCCTATGATTTTTCATCTATTGATGAGGATGAGACAAGTCTACTATTGAGATTGATTCTATGGAAGTAATTCAAAATTCAAAATAAAAAAGAATATAAAAAATAACTAGTAGCTAGATAATGAATGGATAACTGGTAGCAATGCATGAATACCTCATAACTAATGAATGGATAACCAACAATTCATGATAGATAACTAGAAGAATGTGAGATAAAAATAAAAGGAATATAAAAAATAACTGATAGTTGGTAAATGGATAACATGAAGAATGTCGGTGATAACATGTAGCTAGGAATGGATAACTCACAGTCGAACCCATTTAACAAGAAGAATAAGAGGAATAAAAAAAACATCCAAAGTTTCTTCCATTCCATAACTATTTCTTAACCATTTGATCCCTATCAATGTGATCCAGCCACAAACTATGTGTATGTGCTAGTAATTGTTTGTTTCTAATTTTGAAGGACTTCCATCAGTTCAATATCGACATTACACTTGTCTCATCCTCGTCTGTAGATGAAAAACATATTACGTAGTCCACCCCAAATCTCAAATAAAAACGCATATCGTCGTAATTATATTATTTATGAATATAATATATTTTTCATAAGTTTTATATAAAGTTTGAAATATTCAACTTTTAATTAATATTTTTTATAATGATATAATTTTCAAAATGATTATATATTTATTGTGATTATTTTTTATTAATAATATATTTATGTCGATAGGTGTTTTTATTTGATATTTGGGGTGGACTGTGGCCTATGTTTTTTCACCTACAAACAAAGATGAGATAAGTATATTGTCGAGATTGATTCTATGGCATTTGTTCCAAATTTGAAATAAACAATTATAAAAGAAAAGAATTTAAAAAATAACTGGTAGCTTGGTAGTGATGCATGGATAACTCATCATTGATGAATGGAAAACCAACAATTCATGGTATATAACTAGAAGAATGTGAGATAATGTCTGTGTGTGTGTCTATTGGGTGTAGCCCAGGTGGTTGGGATATTTGGTTATTGCGTTCCCCACCTGGGTTCAAATATCGTCGAGGACATTTTCTCCTTGGGAGTTCTTGTATGTAATGAAATATTAGGTTGGTGAGTCGTTTATTGTGATTGGCCCTTTCGGGGGTTGTTTTTGTTTCTCATTCATGTATACTTGCTAAGAAAGTATAAGATATATTTTCCCAAGTGGGCGTAGCCATGGTGTCAAAAGGGATTCCATGGTGAACCACCTTATATATATGTATGTATGTATGTATGTATGTATGTATGTATATATGTATATATATGTATGTATATATATATATATATATATATATATATATATATATATATATATA
>LPNX010848622.1:482704-522157 GCA_001517045.1 Pseudotsuga menziesii
AATTTCAAACTATCTTCCATTCAATCACTATCTCTTAACCATTTGGTCCCTATCGATGTTATCCATCCACAGACTATGTGGGTGTGCTAGTAGTATATTACAAAATAAAATAAAATAATGCTATTATCAAATTTTCTTGCAATATTGTGTTTATCTTTTTTATAATACAAAATGTGAAAATTATAAAATAAAATAAAATAAAAATAAAAATAATTATCATTATAATATAATACTGCTATGGAAATATTACCAGGATAGATCCATTTCAATATGGCTCTATCAAGCATGGATATGGATCAAATCGCTTGAGGTGCTAACCTCTTTTATAGTCCTAAACTTGAGGAAATATTTTCACTTGAAGGGATTTGATCTCTCTCGGTGATTGATAGAACCATAGTTAACATGGATCTATGTTGGATCATAGTTAGCATGGATCTATGTTGGTGTGTGTATACATAGAAATAATGAGAGACATTCAATAAAAGGATAACATTCCATCCCACAACCATATGAATTAGATATCATTTCAATTTTTTTAAATTTATATATTTTATTACAATTACTCATATTTTATTTTACACTAATTAATACTCTTTCCATTCCAATTTATACATTGACAAATAATTCATTTTAAGTGAATGTATCAATCACTTTCATCTCTTTGAATGCTGAAGTAACTAAGTAGTCTTGATTATATAAAAAAAAGTTAACATGTTCATGCTAAGATATTTATCTTTCATATCTTGTGAATAAAAATACACATATCATACTCTATAATGTAACTTTTTAAATGGTTATTTATTGAGAAATCTGAAATAGATTGATCTTAAAATTTAAAAAATAGAATTATTTAAAAATAAAACCATAATCATTATTAAAAGAAAAGAAATATTACACCCTTTCATTTAACAAAATTTAATTCTACGTTAATGAAAAACACATCAACCTAAATTCATTTAGGTCTTCATTTTATAAGCATAAATTATAACAACATTGAAAGAATACCAAAAATACATACCCAATAATTATGTTTATCCCATAGTTAATTTCATGAAAGGATGAATTGACAAGAATGCAAGACATAAGACTTAGAGTTACCAACAAATTACTGACAATTCAATTAGATAAGGTCATAGGTTGCATCCATCTTTTACTAAACCAACAAAGTGTTGAGAATGGATTTCCTTCTAATCCAACCAAGCGTTGGGAACAAATTTCCTCCTAATATAGATGATGATGATGATGTCATCATCACATTTTTTCAGGTATTTCTTGTTTTTGGGGTAGGCGGGTCTGTCAAAAGTATGCAGCGTCGGTACTCGTTGGATGCGGAATTAAATTCCACATCCAACGAGCTCTCCCACTTGTAATTTGAGTAAAAACAAAGGGAGATATGTCAAAAATACGAACAAAAAAAGTATTTTTTTTCATTCTTCCTCCAAAATTAATAACTATTATTTTATTATTTTTCTTAGGAGGTCCATTTTAGACCTCAAATTTCCTCTAATGAAAATCTTCTATCAAATTTGCAACAATAATTTGTCCCTTTAAAGGACCCTGCATGTGTTAAACATTTTGTGTGTCATTCATATTTTGAAACAAAATCACATTGTAGACCCCTTGTGAAAACAAATTCTTGTCTCCCCCTATAATATTGGTAACCCTCTTTGATTAAGAGCTATGAATTTACTTCTAAATATTCTTACATCTTTAAAAGTATCATTGTACAATATTTGTGCAATTTCAACCAAATTTATTTTTTTGTACCGTGGATGCATTCATTATTAGTGCATCTCTATCATCAACCCCCAAGGTTTTCAATTCCTCATAGGACCTTGAATTCAGATATTTATTAACATTGTCAACAACATGAGGCTTGTCTTTTAGATCCTTCCACATCTGATTTATATTTTGTTGAATCTTGGATTCCAAAACCTCCTCATCATGTAAAACAGTGAAATACTTCTGAGCATGAAATATTGTTTTATTTATTTGGTCCCATACTATATTATTAGTTGCAATCAAATTAGTCTTTCCAAGCAATCTATTATTAGTATGATCTAGGTCTTTCTAACGTTAGGATCTAGCACTTCACGCTTCATTGAAAATTGACTCTTTTTCTTTTACCTAATCCTATAAAATAACCACATGTTCTTCATGCATTGAAATAGTTATTTCTAATTGGGATACCTCTACTTCTTTCAAATTCAACTATGATAAAGTCTTATCCCATTCCTTCAAAGCTCCTTTTGAGGCTCGTTATGATAAAAGAACGAGTTTTTATATAATTGGTCATACTTGTTTCTTTATATGAAGTTTTGTGTAAAAGGGAATATATTGATTTCCCTTATTTTATAACTTCATTACCTAGTTAGATAAATTTTATTTCTACTACAAGCTCAATCATCCATACATTCTTTGAAATATATATTTGGATTTTTTCTTTCAAAACCAGTTTTTATACATCCTTTTCTTTGATAAGAGATTTAATTAGCCGAGGATATTTAGGGTTAAATCCTAGAGAAACAATATTATGTTCAAAAGTATCTATATTATGTTGATTTTCCCTGCTAGAAGTCTTCTCTTAATTGCTTCTCCACTTTATTGACTATAGTTTGTATCTTTCCGATGCTAGCACTGGTTTTTAACAAATCCCTAGAAACAATATCTCTTAGTTCCTGTGCAAATTGAATTTGTCAAAAAAATCCATTTTATCCAACTCTTGATTTGAGTGACCTTATAATCCTCTAGCGACAATATTGTCCGTGATTTATGTTCAAGGAAAACCATGAGGAAATTTCCGTCCTTAAAATCCATAGTATAAATTAATCAGGGACATGCTTCTTCTATTGGATTTCCTCCATATGAACCAAGGATGAATGAAGGTGATGCAAAGATACGATCTCCTTAACAACAAATTCCTAAGAATTTTCTCCTTATGAAACAACTTAGCCTGAACTAACTTCTTATACTTCTTCTTTCTCCCTTCTCCTCTTATTACTTTCAGCTCCCTATGAATTATGTTCACCAATATCCATCTCTATAGTTCTCTTTGGTTCTTGTCTTGTATTCCCCTTGTCAATATTCTGGGGATTATCCAGTATGAAATATTGAGTATTTTGAGTATTTGTATCTTCCTAAATACATAAATTATTCTTTGAACCTTTACCAGCATGAACTCACCTGTTTAAAATTTTAATTTTATCTAATTTATGATTTTCAACCTGCTTCTTAGGATCTTCCTTCATTATTTATAACACTTGATCTAGGTTACCTTTATTTGCCAATATTTCGAGCTCTAGATAGGGGTGATGTAGATTTGGACCCAGTCCTTCCTCAACTAATTTTTTAGAAATAATATGGTGAGGGTGATATAGCCATCTTTTCTCTTCTATAAAGTCTAATTATTACAACATTCTCTCCATGAGCACTTGAGCTATTCTATATTTTATATAAAATGGTCCAATTTCCTAAGGTATCTTAAAGGTAATCTTTTGATGATTTGTAACAAAATTAACATAAATATGAATTAAATATTTTCCTAATATATTCCATAGAAAACATTCTCGGGTCAAATAAACTGGCAATCTGAAAAGATTTAGATTTGATCCAAAGATCCTTATGGTTGTGTGATCCTCACAAAGGTATCGATCTTCCACACGTGTAAGAAGAAATGATTACATGATCTTTTTATGATTTGGAAACATCCTAGGATGGAAATATCCATGAAGAATTACATGAACCATATACATAAATTTATCAACAAATTGCATAAACCCTATATATTTTATCATGCCTTCTTACCATCGATGACCTCTTAGTAAAAGGGAAGGGTTTCCCAATTCGAATTCTCTATTTAGTCGCATATGTTAGAAATTCAAATATTGAGAAAGCAAGAGGAGGTATACCATATAGGATTGATGTATGGAAATTAGGTGGAGCTGAAACTAAATATATGTAGATGAATAACAATGGTTAATTGAATATTGTGTGTGCATAATTGAACATAAAAAAGGTATACCTTGAGGGGGAAACATTTATGTCTTAAACCTTAGAATTTCCTGCTCAAGGTTTATATCATCCTTATTGGCACAAAATTAGAGATCATATTCTTGTGCATCAACCAACAAGGGTACCAATGTAGTCTCGTGTGAAGGCATTTTCAATTCTCTGAAGGAGAAGGTCTAACCTGGAGCATAAGCAATACCTAATCACAACATACTAACAATAAACAAAGACATAATATATCAATTTAGACAATCAATAAAATCATCCATGCAAAGAAAAATAAATTGGGGCCAAAATTCCTTCATTATATTACTGATGAATTCCATTACATAACTAATATGGGGCCCCATAGCATTATATTTTTTTCCGAATTACTCACCATGGAATCATAGAGAACAAAAAACCCATAACCCAATTACATCACTCGAAACCCAATTATACCAAAATTAGACTTTCAATATTGCTTTTCTATGGATCATTATTTAATATGTGTCTTGTCTTCTTCTGATTTTCTCTCTATCATTCTCTTATTCTTTCCTTATGCCTATTTATATACTCATGGGGTTGGTCCAAAACTATTGGGGCCATTAGGGGCTTCTACAACTCTTGCTCCTTTACCCCATGCTTCCTTCCACCATTTTTGGTCCTTTCTAAAAGAGAAAGTACTAATGGGCCTTAAACAGAAGTGTTTACTTTTACTTCAGTAATCTTGGTTGCATTCATGAACCTTACGCATCATCTATTGCAGGATCTTCAAATGAAGGAGTCAATTCTAGTACTGAACAACATCAACGTGCCACATATCGTACTAAAACATTGGTATTTAGATTATGTATCAAGGACACTGAAGAAAATTAGCATATGTTGAATAAGATTAATTCCTTCAAGAAAGGATACTTGTATTTTTGTTGTAGTGTTATAGGGAGATAAATATACTAGTATTGCTTCATCTTCAAATTCTTCGTCCTGAATATAATATTTGTAAGTGTCATCGTGATTGAAAAAATAATGGTTACTCTTTCAACAAGAGACCATACTCCTTAAGAAAGTGTTATGGTTGGCCATGTAAACAAGGAGACTAAGAAAAAAGGATGTATCATGAACACTCGAGAGCGAAGGAAAAATAACATCTGATCTCAAGCTGCATGGTGGTATTCGTGGAAATGCAAGGTCCTCTTATGCAACTTCATTCATCAAAGTATTCTTCTAGTGTGAAACGTAGTTAGAATAAATCGAGGAGGTGATATTAATGGGGATCATAGAAAATCAATTGGTGGGATAAGCATATTCATATATCAAGAGGTGGATAAACAAGGGGCCTAGGGGAATTAACTACATGGAAACTGCAAACCATGATACAAGCAAATAACCTCTCAAAATAATGTGAGGGATTAGTAAGAAGATGTCTTCCTTTATAACAACATGAAATGATTGCAAGGTGGTGTTTCATGGTGTGCATATTGGATATAGAAATGATGTGTTGGAGACTTGGAATAGGTGGAGAATGTGATTATTGCATCTACATGAGTCTTGGAGGGTACACTTTGGTCCAAGCATAATGGTTTGGAATACAGAACATCCGAAGCAAGCGTGCGTGGGGATGGTAATGAGGGATTTATAAGCAATGCAGTCACATGGATTTGATTTTGGGGCATCCAATGGTGTTATGAAAATTGGGTGGCAGTGGCTCAAATTGATTACATTGTGAATGGCATGAATCGAATCATGGTTTCACACCAATGAACTTTGATTTTGGAGTTAAAACATCATGGATTTTGGAGATAAAACTTAGAAACATCAGTTAACATTACATTAACTCATTGTAAAATAAGTCAATGCACAAACCAAGTCAACCTAAAAAATGGCATACAATTTACTCATCTATCCAATGTGTTATAGGAATGCATGTCTCCATAATACATTCATGGTCATTTTTTCCATCTTCCATCTCCTTAGTTGACCTCTCTTCACTCTAATTTCTACAAGTTGTATCCAAGATACTATGACCAAATCACCATATTGAAAGGATAAATATTTAAGCATGAAATCCCTAGAGATAATATAATAATTGTATTTTTTTAACTTTTAGAAAAGTGACCCATAAGAACTGTCTTGCTAATATGGTATATGAATTTTCCATCTTAGTATGGTTGCAACAACTTGATCTTTATTTGGGTGCATCACATCATATAGTAGAAAAATTATATGCATTTCCATGTGGTGAAATGACAAGTACATCACCTACATAGCCACAACTCAAAATATTAATTAACCTATAATGAGCATATTAATCAAATCATGTGTACCTTCCCTAACAACATAAAAAAGTCTATCGATATCCAGTGAAACCATGACCTCTTCATCATGCCTATCTTTCCATGTTGGAATTGGATGTGGATCCTTTGTATTTGTAGGGAGATATTTCAATGGTTTCACATATCCATTATTTTCATATTGATCAATTGAACATCCCTCTACTTCAATACAATTTCGACAAAAGAATGCATACTTTTTCATCTCAATGGAATCCATGTCTTTATTCAAAACATAGAGTAATTATCTTGTTCCAATTATACTTTCACAATACCAAGGCATGGATGTATTCAAATTTCCAAGAATGACATTCTAAAAGAACCCAAATCACGAATATTAAATTTAGCTTTTCTCTTGAGCATTTGTTTCAATGTATGTTGAAAATTCGAGTGTGAATTTTCACACAATAGATTCTTACCGCCACAGCATCCTTGTATACTCATGACCTTCATGGACTAGATGAAATTCACACTACTAAACTACTTCAACATATGAGTTCAGTCATGTACTACATCATGACTAAGTCGGTATCTCCTAATTTCTCATTTCACAGAAGCACGCACACCATCATGTTCACCTTTTATGTGTCGAATTTAAAAAAATATCGAAGTATGAAGAACTCATGTATCCTTATGAAATTGACTCAAGAAATAAAAAGAGTGTGTTGATTTGAACTTCCAAGAACACCAATCCAACTGGATCAAGTTTTATGTCAATCTTATTTTGTTCTTCTAATAGATTCAAATATCAAACCAAAGTGGTGTTGAACAAAGTGTTATGCCCATGATTATCACTGACATAAATATGGAAGTCCTTAATCACAACATGTGATTATGTAGTATTATACCATCATAAATGCTTAGTTGTGCATGTCTATACAAAACATGTGCTAATATAGGCATCTATAAATATTGACAATACTCACTTGATATATCTCTTTCTAGGAAGAAAATGTGTTGGAAAAGTCTACCACTAAATTTTTTTTCACTAGCACAAATATGTTAAGAGACTATCTAATTGTGAAGCTTGCCACATAGACCTATCAGAGTGTTCGATATGTTATAAAATATGGTTTTGAAATTTTCCCATGAATTCTAAAGTAGGGATATAATCCTCAAGCGAGTCAATTATTTTAGAGGATACACCTAAACAAGAGGATGGGTTGATAGTAACACTCATATCACTTCCATCCAACCAATATATATAACAATCGAGGGCATGTGAGGTCCATACAAAAAACTCCTATCGAACAATGCCATACGACCACATCCAGGGAATCTTCTTATACCTACACATCGTTCACTTAAAAAAAAAACAAATTCATTATTTTGTGCATTCAAATGTTTCCATAAGTGTTAAGTCATTGTGTGCAAGCTTATGGATTTGCACCGTGTAGAAATTTAGAAGTGACCTACATGTTTCGGGTGGACTCTCCACCCATCATCATGATCATTCGAAGCTATGAAACAATATAAAAGAAGAGGGAAGTAGAGCTCCGCCATTCTTTTCTTCAATATTAATCTGAGATTCTCAAATACCTGGGTCTCCTTGAGAAAATCCTTTCCATAGAGGTGAATAATTTGTGCATGAAATTTTCCATAGTGTTAAGTCATTGTGTGCAGGCTTATGGATTTGCAATGTGTAGAAATATAGAAGTGACTAACGCATTTCGGGTGGACCCTCCACCCATCATTAGGATCATTCGAAGCTATGACACAATAGAAAAGAAGAGGGTAGTAAAGTTCTGTCATTCTTTTGTTCAATTTTAATCTAAGCTTCTCAAAGACCCCACTCACCTTGAGACAATCCTCTCCGTAGAGGTGAAGAATTTGCACATGAATGTTTCCCCAATGTTCGGTTATTGTGTGCAAGCTTATGGATTTGCACCATGTAAAAATTTAGAAGTGACTGATGCATTTTGGGTAGACCCTCAACTCATCATCAAGATCATTCAAAGATATGGCACAATAAAAAAAGAAGAGGGAAGTATAGTTCCACCATTCTTTTCTTAAATTTTAATATGAGATTTTCAAAGACCTAAGTCTCCTAGAGACAATCCTCTCCATAGAGGTGAATAATTTGTGCATGAATGTTTCCAGAATGTTCAATCATTGTGTGCAAGATTATGGATTTGCACTGTGTATAAATTTAGAAGTGACCGACACGTTCTGGGTGGTCCTTCCACCCATCATCAGAATCATTCGAAGCTATGGAAAAATAAGAGGGCAATAGAGTTTCACCATTCTTTTCTTCAATTTACTATGAGATTTTCAAAGACCCGAGTCTCCTTGAGAAAATCCTCTCCATAGAGATCGATAATTTGCACATGAATGATTCCATAGTGTTCAATCATTGTGTGCAAGCTTATGGATTTGCACTGTGTATAAATTTAGAAGTGACCGACATGTTTTGGGTGGACCCTCGAGACAATCCTCTCCATAGAGGTGAATAATTTGCGCATGAATGTTTCCATGGTGTTGAGTGATTATGTGTAAGTTTATGGATTTGCATTTCCAATTAGAGGAAATTTGAGGTCTAAAATGGGCCTCCTAAGGAAAATAATAAAATAATAGTTAAAATAATAAAATAATATTTATTAATTTTGGAGGAAGAAAGNATCATCATTACATTTTTTTCAAGTACTTCTTGTATTTTTGGTAGAGGGGTCTGTCAAAAGTATGTAGTGTGGGTACTCGTTGGATGCCTAGTTAAATTCCACATCCAACGAGCCCTCCCGCTCGAAATTTGAGTAAATATACATAGAGATATATTGAAAATACAAACAAAAAAAGTAGTTTTTAATGACAAATATGTCAATTCAACCATTATGGTTGACTCATTTTATTGAATTTTTATTGGTTCTTGAATTCCAACTCACAAGAATTTATTGTTGGCTCGTTTTCTTAGAAGGCCCATTTTAGACCCCAAATTTCCTCTAATTTGTAAAAGTTTAGAAGTGGCCGACGTGTTTTGGGTGGACCCTCCACCCATCATTAGGCTCATTCAAATCTATAGAAAAGAAGAGTGCAGTAGATTTCCTCCATTCTTTTCGTCAATTTTAATCTGAGCTTCTCAAAGACCTGAGTCTCCTTGAGACAATCCTATCCATAGAAGTGAAGAATTTGCACATGAATGTTTCCATAGTGTTCAGTCATTGTGTGCAAGATTATGGATTTGCACTATGTAGAAATTTATAAGTGACTAACGTGTTTCAGGTGGACCTTCCACCCATCATCAGGATCATTCGAAGCTATGGGAAAGAAGAGGGAAGTAGAGTTCCGTCATTATTTTCTTCAATTTTAATCCAAACTTCTCAAAGACCCGAGTCTCCTTAAGACAATCCTCTCCATAGAGGAGAAGAATTTGCACATGAATGTTCCTGATGATCGGTGTAGGATCCACCCAAAACACACTGATCACTTCTAAATTTCTAGACAATGCAAATCCATATGCTTGCACACAATGAATGAACACTGTGGAAACATTCATGCACAAATTTTTCACCTCTATGGAGAGGATTGTAACAAGGAGACTCAGGTCTTTGAGAAGCTCAGATTAAAATTCAAGAAAAGAATGGCGGAAATATACTTCCCTCTTCTTTCCTATTGTGCCATAGCTTTGAATGATCCTAATGATGGGTGGAGGGTCCACCCGAAATGCATCGATCACTTCTAAATTTCTACACCGTGCAAATTCATAAGATTGCACATAATGACTGAACACTATGGAAACATTCATGCACAAATTCTTCACCTCTATGGAGAGGATTATCTGAAAGAGACTCGGGTCTTTGAGAAGCTCACATTAAAATTGAAGAAAGGAATGGCAGAATTCTATTTCCCTCTTCTTTTTTGTTGTGCCATAGCTTGGAATGATCCTTATGATGGGTGGAGGGTCCACCCGAAACACGTTGGTCACTTTTAAATTTCTACACAGTACAAATCCATAAGGTTGCACACAATGACTAAACACTGTGAAAACATTCATGCACAAATTCATGATTTACTATACATAATATCATTGAAATAAAATCACACATTATGGGAGTAGGAGGGTCACCTATAAGTTCCTTTCGCATAAATCAACTAATGTGTCATGATAATGGTGAAATTCAATGTGGTAACAATAACAAATATCATGAATTGTGTTGTGCCTAACATACCGTGGTTTGAAATATTTACACTTTGTTAGTACTCACTGAGTTTTGAGCTAATGACCACAAAGAGTGCCTTAACAATACACCCATTCACCATGTATTCATATTTTCTATTTTTTTATTTTCTCATTTTCTCATATAGTGACATTTAAATTTTTAACATTTATAATAACTTAAAATAATTTTTTTCCAATTGTTTTTATATCCAAATAATTATTCAATATATATTTTACAAATCCACTTTTATATATAACCACTTTTAATATATTAATCTTAATGTTTCCACTATATTATAATATTAATATAGATAATCATCTTAATTCCAATGTATAACTCATTACCATGCTTTTTCCAATTTACACTACCAATTATGAAACTTGCACTTCAACTTTCAACTACTATGCAAGGATACCATTTCTTCCATTTTCCGTGATTTGAAAGCTATTTAACCAACACTTTATTGCTAAAAAAAAAGTTCGCTCATTTTGAAATTAATTATTATTAACTTTTAAATATAAACATGAATAAATATTATTTAATTTATATCTATATTTTTTATTTTTTTCAACCAAAAAAGCTATCTTAATATTTTATCATAAAAATCAAAGGTGAAACATAGACCTACTTCAAAATGAATCTAGATCTCTCGAGCCATAAACCCAACTAACACTGTCAAATTTATGTTTTGTATAATATTTTTTTGTTAAATAAATATATGCCATTATCGTCACTTTGAAAATATGATAAACTTTACCTTTTCTTCATCCTTCGTTACTGTATTATAACATATATTTAAAGATGAAAATATGATAAAGTTTACATTTTCTTCATCCTTCATTACTATATTATTACGTAGATATTTTTTCCTTTAGAAAGAATGTAGCATTACTGTAAAAATAACAAGTTAAAGTGAAAAAAACTAACACACATGTCATTTAAAATAAGGAAAATTTGATGTTAAACAATTTTCAAATTAAAAATTCAATTATATTTTAATATTTGCATTAGATCTTTGAAACATATTTATCTATCAAAACAAGTAAACACAAATAAACAAATAAGAAAATATAAAATATATAAATAATATAAATAAATAAAAAATAAGTTAAAAATATGATTCTTTAAAAAATCTATATTGTTTGGTGCTGTAAAAATGGTGGAGACGGCCCCAACAGCCCCAACCACCCACCCTACCATACACAGGTTTCCCAGATTAATAATAATATGACTCTATTTAGGAAACATGAATTCATGACGCTAGAATGATATTTAGAATGATATTTTGAAGAGAGGTATAGAATGAATATAGCGACAAAACGAAAGTTTATGTACAATAACACACACAGCAGCACTAATGAATGGAGTGGGCTAGCTATGGAGCAATCCTCCCTCCATCTGAGGGAAGAGGAGCAAAGTCAACGTTAACTTTGCTCCCTTGCTCCGTCCGATGAGGGAGGATTGCTCCCTTACTCCCTAATGAATTAACGAATTAACGATGGTTTTCGTTGCTATCACCAGTGTTGTCCTCAGTAACTTGCGTAGTCACCTTGGTGTCTACAGCAAAATTTTCACTGCATCTCCTCTTTGTCCACAGTACTCTTTGGTGGCTTCATGCATGTGTCCAAATGAGTCTGCAGCGCCTCATATGTGTCCACCTTAATCTTAATCTCATGGGCAGTCAGTTGTCCTCAGTAACTTGCGTAGTCACCTTGGTGTCTACAGCAAAATTTTCACTGCATCTCCTCTTTGTCCACAGTACTCTTTGGTGGCTTCATGCATGTGTCCAAATGAGTCTGCAGCGCCTCATATGTGTCCACCTTAATCTTAATCTCATGGGCAGTCAGTTCTGTAGTATCTTGGGTATTCACAATCTTTTGCAAAAATTGCATATCACTGGGCCTGTCTTTAATGGTGTCTTGTTTTATTTCATTGGTATTTAGGTCACAGTTAGTACTGTCAGTGCATAATAGTTCATACCCATTTTCTCCTACCTTTTCTTTCTCTTTTTCCTCTCCCTCTGGTTGTTATTGCTGTTGACGTTGCGACTGCTCTGGTTGTTGTTCTTGTTGTTGACTTTGTGACTGCTCTGGTTGTTCTTGTTGTTGGCGTTGTGACTGCTGTTGTTCTGCTAAAGCAGTCGATTTGGATACATCATCCAACAGAGATGTTGTAGAAACGTACTTGTCAAATATGTTCAGCATTTCCACACCTTTCTCGAATTCAACCTGAATGCAAGCAAATTCCCCATCGACAATATCATTAATCACAGAGTCATTCATCAATATTGTAATCGAATCTACCCTACTCTTGAACCAACCTGCATTCGATGAGGAGAAGCAAAATAGTTTTAGAAAGATGGAATGAACAATATTTACTTGTTGGGTGTCTCGACAATATGTAACCGATATTTGGTTAGGATTTTGTGCAGAAGTAACAGTAATATGCTGGAATTGACTATAGGGCACATCCTTTATTGTGTGCCATTTCATCGGAAATTTGTAAAAGTAAGAAAGGAATGTTTTCTTTGAAATGAATTTTGAATTAGGAGACAAACACAGCTTTATACAAAAATTCCTACAATCATGCTGAGCTATTCTACAATCATGCTGAGATCTCCTACAATCAGCATGTATGTCATTCTCAACACTCCCCCTCAAGTTGGAGAGTGAATGTCAACAACTCCCAAGTTGCTTATCATAGTTGAGAAAAATTATTTTCCCAATGGCTTAGTGAACACATCTGCAAGCTGATTTATTGAAGCAACATGTTTGGTTATAATCAAGCCATCTTGTATTTTGTCACAAATAAAATGACAATCCATCTCTATATGTTTCGTTCTTTCATGGAAGACGAGATTGGCTGCTATATGTAAGGCAGCTGTGTTATCACAATACAACAATGCTGGCTTCGGATGCAATACTCTCAAATCTGTCAATAATGAGCGTAGCCAGGATAATTCACAGCATGTACCTGTCATGGCTCTATATTTGGCTTCTGCTGAGGAGAGAGATACGGTTTTCTTCCTCTTTGTCCGCTAGGAAATCAGAGAGGATCCCTGAAAAACACAATAACCTGTAGTGGATCTACGAGATATTGGACAACCAGCCCAGTCCGAATAAGAAAAGACTCGCAAAGAAAAATCATTCTGAGAAGGGAAAAACAAACCTTGTCCTGGATTGCTTTTCAAATAATGCAACACATGCAAGGAAGCCTCCATGTGTGGTTGGCGTGGTGCATGCATGAATCTGCTTAGCACATGGACCGAATAAGTAATGTTTGGTCGGGTAATTGTCAAATAAATTAGGTGTCCAACAAGTCACCTATATTGAGATGGATCTTTAAGCAATTCCCCTGAATTCGAGAGTTTTACGTTTTGCTCCATGGGAAAGTTCACAGGTTTAGAGCCTAAAAGTCCGCCATCTTTTAGAATTTCCAAAGTATATTTTCATTGAGAAATGGAAATACCTTTCTTTGATCAAGAAACTTCGATGCCCAGAAAATACTTCAAATTACCCAAATCTTTAATCCAGAAACGGCTATGTAGAAATTGCTTGAGAGTTAATATGGCATTAACATCATTACCCGTAATGAGAATGTCATCGACATATATCAACAATGTTGTAAAAGACTTGCCTTTTCAGTGTGTGAATAATGAGTAATCTGCTTTGGATTGAACAAATCCAACAGCTTGGATAGTTGTAAAGAACTTGGAAAACCATTGTCGTGAAGCTTGCTTTAAGCCATATAACGACTTGTGGAGGGGACACACTAGATTCTCCCCTTGTCGCCGAAGACCAGGAGGTGGAGACATATAAATTTCTTCGTGGAGATCACCATGGAGAAAAGCATTGTGGACATCAAGTTGGTAAAGTGACCAATTCTGGGCAGCTGCTAAAGCAAATAAACAACGAACAGTAACCATTTTAGCAGTGGGAGAAAAAGTATCATGGTAATCTATACCTTCCAATTGTGTGTAACCTTTCGCAACCAAACGTGCTTTGTAACGCTCTATAGTGCCATCCGAATTCCTTTTTATTTTGTAAACCCAACGACAACCAATAGGCTTCTTACCAAGAGGAAGGGAAGTGAGGGACCAAGTGTTGTTGGCTTCTAAAGCGGCCAATTCAGATTGCATAGATTCTTGCCAATGGGAATGAGAAGTTGCTTTGGTATAAGATGTAGGCTCAATATCTTGACTGACAGCAGCAGTAAATGAGTAATGTTGTGGTGAGTAACGATGATAAAAGACAAAACTGCAAAGGGGATATCGCGTACCTTGTTGTGGACCTGAGGACAAAGTCAGCAAATGGTTGAGAGACGTCACTTGGTTGCAGACATAATCACGTAAAGCCATGGGAGGGTGATGAGATCGGTGAGAACGGCCTAAAAGGGGTTCAGGAGGAGGACCAGCAGTTGGTGGCTGAGAAGAAATTGTATCCGGTGGTGAGAGTGGTTGGACTGGTGGGGAAAGATCCGGTTGGTGATAGGTGTCGAAAACTGAAAGAGGAAGGACAAGGACTGAAGTTGTGGAAGTGGATGGAATGGACTCATAGGGAAAGATGGTTTCATGAAAAACAACATCACGGCTAATGAACATTTGATGGGTTGTAAGATCATAGAGTTTGTAAGCTTTCTGGCCTACTGGATATCCAAGAAAAACACAGTGTCTGGCGTGAGGGACGAATTTATGGGGAACATGTATAGCAGTAGCGTAGGCAAGACACCTAAAGACTCGAAGATGAGAATAAGAAGGGAGTTTTCCAAAAAGTCTTTCAAAAGGGGTTTGGTAAGAAAGAAGTGGTGTGGGCAAATGGTTGATTATATGAACGGCAGTGGAAACACATTCTACCCAAAAACGTAAAGGAAGGTGGGCTTGAAAACGAAATGCGCGAGCAGATTCAAGAATATGGCGGTGCTTGCGCTTTACAACCCCATTTTGTTGACGGGTGTAGACACAAGAATGTTGATAATTGGCCCCTTTTTGTTTAAAAAAATATCGCATAGAAAAGAATTCTCCACCATTATCAACTCGAATGTTAGCTATAGAAATATGGAATTGTGTTTGGACAAATGAGAAGAAATTGACAAGTAAATCTTGTGTCTCACTTTTGTGATGCATAAAAATAACCCATGTGAATCTAGAATAATCATCCACAATAGTCAAAAAATATTTCCCACCAGAAAAGGAGGCAATTTTATAGGGGCCCCAAATGTCACAATGAATTAATTCAAAAGGCCTAACAGATGAAATTGAACTAACAAAAAATGGAAGTCGACTCTGTTTTGCAAGAGCACAAACATCACAAGCATTATTAGACTGGGAAGAGAAATTCAGCAAATGTTTTTCCATAAAATCTAATCTAGAGGAAGATAAATGCCCCAAATGGTGATGCCACAAAGCGGTGGGGGAGGTGACCTGAGAACTGGGTAAACAGCAGGAAGTGGTTGCTGCGGATGGAGGTTGATGTTTTGACTTCTCTGATGCTAATGCAACCAAGTAATAAAGTCAATCTCGTTGTTTACCCAAACCAATCGTCTTCTTCATCCTCAAGTCCTGCAAAATACACTAATAAGGGAAGAAGGTTACTGAACAATAGAGATCTCTAGTAATTCGACTCACAGACATTAAATCCACCTTAAAAGATGGCACACCAAGCACATTTTTTAAAGTAATAGTTGAACTCAAAGGTAAATTCCCAATGGATGTAATGGGAGCCTGTTCTCCACTTGGCATAGCAATTGGCAGCAACCGAGTGTTCTTACATATGCTAACAAGCGAAGTTGGAGATGAAGTAATGTGGTCTATTGCACCACTATCAATAACTAATTGATGGAGGTGCAACAGTGCTTGTGACAAACCTGAAGAAGCAGTAGCAACATTAGCCTTAGGATTGGCAGGTTGTACTGTCCCTTTACCCTGTATGATAGATAGGATTTGCTGGAGTTGCAAATCAGAGAGCCCATGTGTCACCGACGGCACATCCAGAATTACTGGGCCCTCCTTGACATTGTTGGCTGAAGATTGATGGCTATGGTTGCGCTTAAAAGAGAAGCTTCCTTGATTGGATTTGTTGGATGCATGTTTGGGATATTCTGGCGGATACCCATTCATTTTCTAGCATGTTTCTTGCACATGATGGTCACAGTCACAATAAGAGCAATGCAAAGGTTTTCAAGTAGATGAGTTGGAACGAGAAGAGGAGGAACCTTGTCCATGTAGAATAGCTAGAGCCACTAGTTCAGCCCTTCGGATAGCTATGGCTGAGTTTTTTGTTGTCACACATGCAGCGCCTAGACTTCGTTGCTTCTCTTCTTGTACAATGGAGGAGTAAGCCTTGGCAACATCTGGCAGTGGATTCATCAACAGAATCTACCCTCAGATTGCACTATAGGACTCATTAAGTCCCATGAGGAATTGCATCAATCTACATCTCTTGTGGTCCGCCCCACAAGAGAAAATGGTGTCATTATAGGATCCTAGTTCATCCCATAAATTCTTCAATCTTGTGTAATAAGCCGCAACAGTCATCTGATCTTGAGCAAGACAAGCGATGTCCCTCTCAATCTAAAAAATGCGAGGGGCATTGCTTTGAGAAAAACGATCCCGAAGGTCTTCCCATACCTCCTGGGATGTGGTTGAAAAAATAACACTATCTGCAAGATCCTGTGTGAGAGAATTGAGAATCCAAGAGAGAATCATATCATTTCATTTTTTCCACGCAGCATGGTCATCTGGTTTGGCTATAGCAGATGGCATTGTGGTTGTTCCGTCTATGGTTCTACACCATGTCGAATAATTATCCCCATCAAGAGGTTTGGAAACAAGCAGCATTCCTAGATGATCAGAAGGATGAAGAAAAAAGGGATTGGAATATGGATTGGTAGTAGTGGGCTTGCCTCCATTAGAAGATTGCTCGTTTTCCATGATGATGGAAACAACGAAAATAAGGAAAAAAGAAAGGCAGGGAGCTACCAGAGGCAGAGTATCGTTCCCTGCTATGATACCATGTAAACATAAGAAATGAATGTTTTCCTTGAATTGAATTTTGAATTAAGAGACAGACATAGCTTTATACAAAAATTCCTACACGTTGAGCTATTCTACAATCATGCTGAGCCATTCTACAATCATGCTGAGATATCAGGCTGAGCTATTCTACAATCATGCTGAGATCTCCTACAATCAGCATGTATGTCATCCTCAACAAAATTTTCCTTTCCAATCACGATCCCAACAATTTGCAGACGATTCAAAATCTATTGGCCCATCCATTTCAGCCACGCCATAGAAATTCCTGCTTCATGTCACCGGCATGTCTCCTCGCACCCAGATTTAGCTCTTTTAGATTTAGAATTTGATTGTGTTGATGCAATACACAAGCAATTGAAAGATTGAATATTGGATGAATTTATGAAGAAAATAAGTATTTAGGAGTAAAGGAAAGTTATAATATTACCGAGAAGAATAAGAAAAGAGCATTTATACTGTGCTGACGACGAGCTTCACTATAAGCTGCATTTAGTATTCTATTTCCCTTGTGGGTGCTCGTTTACACGCTGTGTTTAATACTACTTACGACGTTCTCCCTGTTATACGACTTTATAATAAAAAACTTGGCATTCGAATACTCTCTGCTGGAAGCTACATCTTCATTTGCATGCTCTTTCGGTTCTACACTGCCTTGGCCTTCTTCAGATTGGGTGGACCATTCGCTCTCATTGATTCTCATTCTCATCAATGATTCTACAATATTGTCCATAACTTGGGGCAATGCTTTATTTTTATTATAATTATTATCCATCAACTCTCTCCCTCTGCCTCTGCCTCTCCCCTCTCCCTCCCTACTTCTTGAACTCTCCCTCTCCCCCTCCCTGCTTCTTGATGCGTCTTGAAGAGTATTGCTATTCGTTCCACTGGAATACCTGCTGCTAGAGCTTCCTCTTCTTCCTGCGTCGAATACCGGTTGTGTTAGGGGTTGGGGTTGTACTTGGAATTGTTGTCGTGGTTGCAATGGATGATAACCGCCAGTATAGCCATTCATATTCATGTTCATGCCCATTGTAGGCGGTGGATTAGGATACCCGTAATCTTGCGGCACATACAACATATTACTCGGGGCACCAGGGTACCATGCCTGATTATAATTTGGCTGCACATACATGTTACTCGGGATACGAGGGTACCATGCGGCCTGATTATATCCATATGGGACTCGGCCCTGTTATTGATCTTGCCTCTGCCCCTGTATCATCATATTGTTATTCTGAATATTTGGTTTTGCACTATTTCCTGGCTTGATTATATCCATATGGGACTCGGCCCTGTTCTTGCCCCTGCCCCTGCCCCTGTATCATCATATTGTTATTCTGAATATTTCGTTTTGCACCGTTTCCTGGGTATGAGTTGTTTCCTGCAACATTAACATTACGATCGACACCTGCAACATTAACATTAACATTATGATCAACACGATACCCAAGAGTGAATGTAAATAATCCGAGAGTGAATGTAAAGAATGGAAATGTTTCATGGATGAAAACAAACTACATTGTGTGTATATATATATATATCACCCGGGCCTCTATATAGAATCACGATTTGCCACTATTTTTGGGGTGGGCTCGCTTAATGATGGTTGGGTGTTGTTATTCCTACATGGTCGAAGAACACATATAAGTCAAACATGAGTTCGGAGGGGGACCGCCTGGCTTCAAATGCTACATGGGGTGGGCATTGGGGGCGTTCTGTACATTTTTCACTTCTATCAATTACTGTTTTATTTTATTTTATATTATGCAAAGCTAAATCTATCTATCACAGCTTCCACATATATATATATATATATATATATATATATATATATATATATATATCACAGCTTCCATACATCTATATATATATATATATCACAGCTTCCACATATATATATCACTTCACGGTAACTATTTGACATTGATTTGTATAAAAGAGTGCATTCTCATACTTTTCTAGTGCATAAAAATATGTTGATGGTGTATGTTTTGACGTAACTATTAACTATTCCGGGTATAACTACTAATACTTAGATGTAAGTAGTTACATGGGTTTTCTCATAACTAATAATATTTCATTTGGATTGATGTAAATGCTAAAGCTTAAATGCAAGCAAGTATTTATATGAGTTTCCTAAGAGTGAGTTTAAGAGTGTGTGTTTATGTATGTTAAATGTATTTTTTGGGGGGAGATATAATGCTAAGTAATTCTTCAAACTCTATATATAATTATATGGTTTTCGTAAGAGCGAGTTTAAGAGTTTTTGTTCATGTATGTTAAATGTATATTTTTGGCTGAGATATAATGCTAAGTAACTTTTCAAACTCTATGTAACTTGGCATGCTCATTGATTGATTTCATAAGGACTTTCCCATAATCGTTTGGTGGCATATCTTAATCAAGGTTGGAAAATTATCTTCATGAATGAAGTTATCTCTACTCCAAACATTAAAAGTTGAAGGCACAACGTTGACTTTTCATTTTACAAAGGGTTTTCAAATTCCAATCATACCAAGAGTGGATGAGCACCTTTAATATGTTTTCTCGTCCTCATTCATCATTTCCATGTACTTTTCGATGGCTTTGTGCTTGGAGTCCATGTGATAGATATGGATGAAAGTGAGTGATTCCCATATGTTTCATTATATTGGTTTATAGTTTGCCTTAGATGTATACCTAGTAAATGTTAAATGAATGATTTCCTCACTTAATAATGCCAATTTTCATCGTGAGAGAGAACTCATGAAAATTCAAGTTAAATTTGGCAACCACCATATCTAGTTTGCTTCAAGCCTCTACAATTTTGAACCATAGTTTTGGTCAACTCAATTAGTGGCAAGTGTTATCATTTCTCGGGGAGTGACTACCATGATATACAATTGTTCCTTGCAATAGAAAAGAAACTCATATAGATTCATTTAATCAAACTAGAGATTATAGCTCAAAATTCACACATAATACACAAATATTTAGCATCGAAACCCTTAATTGGAAAAAAAAACAAAGCTTGGAGCCACACCTCATATTTTCTCATTATCATTATGAATTACTCACAATACAAAATATAGGTATTTTGCAACATCCCATACCCTAACTTGTTAACCCGGATTATAAAATAGACCCCAATCCCTTAACTAGGATTAAATTATATATTTTAAGAAAAATCCCCAAACAATTTTGAACTCATTGCACTGATAATCGAAAAATGGGCTAACGTCCATTTTCAATGTCCAAAATGAGATAACGACCATTTTTCGATGTCATAAATGGGTTGCCACCCATTTTAGATATATGCGTCATGAAAGGGGGAGGGAATCAACATGCCCCCCCCCCCCCTATTCCATCCCGAGCCAGTGCAATGTGCACATGCCTAGGGCATACATGGATCGCTAGGAGAAACGCTAATAGGTGCACCGCTAATAGGAACAACCCCCACAACACACATGCAAAGAATTCAACATATTTCCAACATTGCTTTACTCTAGTGATTGGAGGCTAGGTAGTGTTATAATAAAATCCTAAAGAAAAAAGGGAATATTTTAGAACCTAGGTATCTATCTCGTGGGATTCATTCACTGTGATCTACCATCTAAGTTATGGTTGTTTTTTTTAAGGTGTTATGATTACCCACTTATCTGTTAGATGACTTCTTAGTTACCATTTCTATGCAACACACCTTGTGATAAGGTATGGGGGTTTTATTCCCATGAATTCTCCCTCATTGATTCCCATTCTCATCAATAGTTCTCTGATGTCTCCCATAACCTACCGCAATGATGTATTTTTATTATAATTATTGTCTCTCAACACTCTCCCTCTGCCTCTCCCTCTCCCTTCTTCTTGAACTCTCCCTATGACTCTCCCTCTCCATGCTTCTTGAAGAGTATTACTATTCCTTCCACTAGAATACCTCCTGCTGGAGCTTACTCTTCTTTCTGTGTCGAATACTGGTTGTTGTATGGGTTTGGGTTGTACTTGGAATTGTGGTTGTGGTTGCAATGGATAAAATTCTTCAGTAGGTGGATGATAATAATAGTCATTGTGAATATAATCACTACCATACTGAGTGTGAGGGTTGTTGAAATAATAGTCATTGGTATAGCCATTCATATTCATGCTCATGCCCATTGCGGGCGGCGAATTAGGATAAGCATAATCTTGATCCACATACAAGATATTACTTAGGGCACCAGGGTACCATGTCGGATTATAATTTGGATGCACATACGACATGTTACTTGGGGCATGAGGGTTCCATGCCTGTTTATATCCAAGTGGGACTCAACCCTGTTGTTTATTTTTCCCCTGCTCCTGTATCATCATATTGTTATTATGAATATTTGGGTTTGCACTGTTTCCTACATATGCTACTTGGGGTAGGCATTGAGGCCGCTCTCTAAATTTTTCACATTCTATCCATCATTGATTTATATTTTATTTTATGGAATGCTAAATCTATCTATCACAACATCCCATATATATATTGTTATAATTTTATCATTCAAGCTAGCATTATCTTAGGATCTTTAACTGAGAGAATAACATGCACAACAATAAACACAAGAGACAAGAGACAGAAAGAATTTTCCTCGGGAAAACCATAAAGGAGAAAACCCCACAACTTCCTCAGAGATAGAATGAGCACCAATGGTAGCAGTAAAACCCAAAAACAGAAAAGATTATCTCCACAATTTCTCTCTATCTCACTTGAGAGAACTAATTCTCTCTTACTTATACGCCACATTGAGTGAGTGTGTGTGTGAGATAAATAGAGAGGCTCACTCTCTATTTATATTCTTCCATTCACTTAATGTCCACTTTAACATGTCGGCCCCACTTAACAATTACTTACTAGAGCCGACATATCTAGGAGAGTCTAATAACACTAGTGGCCCACAACTGTGGGGACTTTTCCCTCCAATCAACAAGGAGGGTTAACCTTGACACAAATGTGGGGACTATTGCCC
Source organism: Pseudotsuga menziesii (assembly GCA_001517045.1). Lineage (NCBI taxonomy): Eukaryota > Viridiplantae > Streptophyta > Pinopsida > Pinales > Pinaceae > Pseudotsuga > Pseudotsuga menziesii. The sequence goes on from LPNX010848622.1 coordinate 505,182, forward strand.
CGACTTACAATGGAGGGTTAACCTCAATGACTTTACATGACTTGTTTACATTATTGAATCTCCCGATCGTAACATTGGGGCATGACATGACTCAATTACATTATAGATAATTCCTGGAATAAACATCGGGGTACAATACATAAGATATTCAAGTGAATACATTTCGAAGTTACAAATACATCAACACTCCCTCTTAACTAGGAAGGTATTCTCTCGACACAATTTATTAGCACAAGTCTTCTTCTATGTATCATCTGGATCATCATCAACTCATCTTCATCTTCAAGTCATCTTCATTGTCAAGTTATGTTCATCATCAAGTCATCTTCATTGTCAAGTAATATTCATCAAGTCTGGATCATCACTGGATCTAGATCATCACTCCTAGATCATCATCAAGTATGGATCATCACTTGATCTAGATCGTCACTACTGGACCATCATAAAGTCTGGATCATCACTTGATCTAGATCGTCACTGCTGGATCATCATCAAGTATGGATCATCGCTTGATCTGGATCATCACTACTGGATCATCATTAAGTCTGGATCATCACTTGATCTAGATCGTCACTGCTGGATCATCATCAAGTCTAGATCATCACTTGATCTAGATCATCATCAAAGTTGGATCATCACTGAATCATCATTATCATTACTGCTTCTACTATCTCAATCAAATGGTGGTATCTCTTCATTCTTCTCATCTCAAGAAGTTCTACAGAGCCATCCCTTTTTCATGCTGGTTGTAGGCCTAGCCTTCATGTAGGTCTTCAGCACATATATCTGACCCTAAGTCAAAATGGCTGGCCTAGCTCTTACATCTGACCTCATCGTGTTAGAAAGGCAAGCCCAACACTCACATCTGACCACATCTTGTCAGAAAGGCCCAGCACTCACATCTAACCATGTGTAAACACATCGCGCAAAAATGGCTCAACACTTATATCTGACCATGTTGGAACACACTGCATCAGAAGGGATCTGCACTTACATCCGACCATGTGCGAACACACCGCATCGAAAGGGCTCTACACTTACATCTGACCATGTGTGAACACACCGCATTAGAAGGGCACTGCACTTACATCTAAACATGTGTGAACACACTGCATCATAATGGCTCTCAATCCTAGACTGAGGATTCTTGGTAATTGACCAGGTGCCTCCATTCTCCCAGAGAATGGCATCAGTCCTTATATCTGATCAAGTGGGAACACATCCCTCAATCACATCAGAATGGCCCTGCACTTATATCTGATCAGGTGAGACTACATCCCTTAGTCATATCAGAATGGCCCTCAGTCCCAGACTGAGTATTCCTGGTAACTTACCAGGTGCCTCCACTCTCCTAGAGAATGGAAACTTAGCACCAAGTTGAGTATTCATGGTAACTGACCAGGTGCTTCCATTCCAAGAATGGCATTCAACACTTATATATGATCATGTAGGAACCAATCCTATAGTCACATCAGAATGGCTTAGCACTCACATCTGACATGGAAGGAACCAATCCTCTCACCATGTCAAAATGGCTCAACCCTTACATCTAACCATGGAAGGAACCTAATCCTCTCACCATGTCAGAATGGCTCTAGGTCTCATCATTTCCCCTTGGAGGGAACCTCGATCTGGAGAACACCAAGATTCTCCCTGAAGTATTCAAAATTCACTCTAGCCAATGGCTTCATCAACACATCAGCTATCTATTCATCTGCCGCAACATACTAGAGCTTCACTGCTCCTCTCTGCACCATATCCCTGATATAGTTATACTTGATCTCATACTGAAGTAGCACCTCGAAGTTCTCTTCCTATCAATGGAACTTCCTGCCCAATACGAATCCACATAACCCTCCAGGTTAATCTTCTGATTCACATCATACTTGAGCCCATAATCAACTGTACCCTTTCGGTAACTCACTGCATACTTTGCAACCATTAGGTGAACATTTCTTAATGCGTTCATAGGAGAGAAAATATCTGGTCTCGTATTTTTCAGGTAAATCATATGACAATACATCATGGCATCAACCGAACCTGATGAAGCAACACTCAATAGATTTAGGTTCAATGCCATAGGTGTGGTCATGTCCTTGTGGTCCATCATCCCTTGTCCCAGGGAGATTCCATCCACATTCTTTCACACCTCCATGCCTAGAAAGTAGTGCATCATATCCAATTCCTTCATCTAGAACTCGGCATCAAGTCTCCTTCTTGCAACTTTAATGAGTTCCTATAATAGGAGCATCACTGGTATTTCACCTTCAACCTTGAAGCAAAGGTTGAAATCTTCTTTACTCTTAGTAAATCCTAGAGTCTTCAGTAATATGTCCATCATGTTGTACCATGTTGAACCTCAGGATCTTCTGCGATCAATCCCTCTAAATTGGAGCATCATTCTTCCTCTGTCTTTCGTACTCTATGCACTGAAACATTCTATATCGGAGTGACAAGTAGCTTCCTCTACTACTAATATTCTATGTATCCATCTAGGATAATTGGATACCAATATCCTCTATCTTGAACTTTTTCAAAAGTTCTTCTCACACCCATGTGTGAGCTTGTCATCCTCTATAGACTTTCATCTTCAACCTTGTAGCAAAGGTTTAGATCTTCATCAAGCTCCTCATGTATGTGTTATCCCATGGGTCTCTTCTGAGCTCATACAAGGCCTTCTTTCATTTGCACACATGATTCTTCCCGTCATCTGTATTTCTAATGGCTTCAAATGTCTCTTTGTAGTCTATGCCTCGTGCTATGAATATTTCCTTGTATGCCATGATGTTTCCATCTACTGCATGATGGAACTACGAACTTCTCTTCAGGTATCGATACTGCATCCTAGACATCATTCTTCTTGAACTGGTCTTCCCTTTCTTCTTGGTTACTTCTTCATAGATGGAAGGTTCTGCATCAATGATGTTGCTGCATTCATCATATTATTCTTCATCTTGAACTGTCGTCACTTGTTCTTTGGAACAAGTCTCATCCTTCTTTGCTTGTAGGCGATTATGTATGCGATCTTTCCTACAATTCAAATGCATTTGTATGGTTAGAAACATTTCATAAGGAATATTCATAATGGAAAGCTCTTATGCATAAATATATGATCATGCAACTATTTTAGCCAATACAACATTCATCCATATCTCACGAAAACTTTTCTAGATGCCTTCCATCTCCACCAGGACAACATTGAGATTGTGCACTAATCCAATATGTCAGGAAAGAGGTTTCATTCTAGATAAGTAGCAATGGAGAGTTGTATAGCACCATGAGCTACTTACCCATCACATGCATATTAGTAGTATACTGTCATTAATGAAAACATTCTATCATGCATAATACATCAACTGAATATAAACAAATGTATAACAAAAGAATATCATGAAATGACAATTGAATACTTATGTTTATTTGTTTTGTGGGTAGACTCATTCTTGAGCCTTCAACTTCATCATCTTCTTCATTCATAATAGCATCGTTTCTTATCCAAATGCTAATATGGATACGATGTTCTTCAACAGTTGAGTTCTTCATATTCCTCATCACTTGAGGGATCTTCTTTGGATGGTGAGAGCTTGATTTTCCCATCTTCTTTTCTCTTATTATGAGTCAATCTTCTTCTTGTGTGTGCTCTTCCGAGATTCTGATGAAAGTAACAACTTCCTTTTGGCACACATTCCTCGCATGATTGAATCCCATGATCCCAGGAGGCCATTCATGATGGCTATCACCACATCTGCATTCTCTGCTTATTCTTCTACTGCTACAAGTTGTTCTTTGATTTGAGAGAACCTCGTAAAGTATGACTGTATGGTATTTGCACTCTGGATCTTCACATTCTTCAATTGTTTTCTCAAAGTCATATTCCGATTTATGTTCTTCCCTTCAAATAGCTTGGTCAAGGAATCAAACATCTCTTTTGGTGTCTTTAGGGAAGAAAATTTTGGTATAAGGTGATACGTGATTGAATGATCAATGATATTCTTGGCCTTGACCAAGTTCTTCTTGTGTAAGGCTTTTAGCCTCATCTCCCTCTGGAACTAGAACCTCTCTAGTTATGTGGGTGTCCAATTCATTTCCTTCAAAGACTAGTGAGATCCTATACTTCCATGCTTGGAAGTTGTCAAATTCACCAAGATTATCATCAAGTTGATGTGATAGATCACTTTGAAATGAGAACCTCAAAATAAAATAGCAAAAGATTAGATCTTATCGATTTGAGGTGTCCGTCCTGGTTCCAGAGCTGGCTGATCTAGGGTTTGTAAGAGAAACCCTAATTTTCAAAACTTTTGAATCTTTCATATAGGATTGGATAGAAAGATAGATCTCTTCAAGGTGAGCTATCCAATGTACTCCTTTTCTGAAAAGAGTGGAGGGAAGCTCTCGGAGCAGGAAGCCCTAGTTTTCCAATTTCTTCTGCAAAAATGCCTGATACTGTTTCTATGGTATCTCCAAAATTACTACTCCTATGTGTCGAAAAATTCCTGAGGTATCCTTTCATGTCCCTATTCCAACTCCATAGTTTTCATCAGAATTAGTTTCACCAATTGGGACTTATGAGCATTTTCCCAAGGTGACCTGTTTCGAGACTGTTCAGCATAGAGAAGTTGTATGAAATGCCATGTGTCACTGTTTCCTCTTCTGGGTTTGAAACTCAGACCATAGAAATTAAAGTCCTTTCCCTTTCTGGAACATCTTCATAAATTTCATTTGGACCTTTCTATCCCTAGATATAGCAATTCGCCCCAAGTGTCCTGTTTAGGGATGAATCTAGGAAGAGGCTGGAACCCCAACTTGGGGGAATCATATCTCCTAGAATATAGCGAATATGATACTGAATTTTGGATAAAGTCTAAATAATGATTTTTTTATTTGGCATGTGAAAGTTTCAGCTCTTGATCCTTCTCCAATCCCACGATATGGTGAATGTACCAAAACGTATCAGTTTTAGTATTTTAGGGTTTTTCAGCCCAGGGTCAAACTAGGGTTTGACTTTTCAGAGTTTCACCCAACCAAAAATATCGACCTAGGTCTCTAAAATTTGATTTTGATGAGGATATAAATCCTATTATGGCCTCACTCAAAAATTCCTCTTCTATAAGAAACACTAATTTCCCGTACCAAAAACTAAAAATGTCAGGAATCGAATTCCGCTTTGATAGAAAGATGCGCCCTTCAATGGAGAGTAATCCTAGCATACTTTTGCTGATGGATTGTGGAGAGAGACCCAAAAATTAAGAAGCCCTAGCTTCATCATTTGCACAATGTCTTCTTCTCAGGTTAGTTCTAATACCATGTTAGAATTTTATCTTTCAAACTAGCATTATCTTAGGATCTTTAACTGAGAGAATAACATGCATAGCAATAAACAAAAGAGACAAGAGACAAATATAATTTTCCTTAGGGAAACCATTAAGGAGAAAACCCCACAACTTCCTCAGAGATAGAATGACCACCAATGGTAGCAGTAAAACCAGAAAACAGAAAAGTTGATCTCCACAGCTTCTCTCTCTCTCTCTCACTTGAGAGAACTAATTCTCTCTCACTTATACGCCCCAATGAGTGAGTGTGTGTGTGATAAATAGAGAGGATCACTCTCTATTTATATTCTTCCATTCACTTAATGTCCACTTTAACATGTTGGCCCCACTTAACAATTACTTACTAGAGCCGACATATCTAGGAGAGTCTAATAACCCTAGTGCCCCACAACTGTGGTGACTTTGCCCTCCGATCAACAAGGATGGTTAACCTTGACACAAATGTGGGGAATATTGCCCCAACTTACAATGGAGCATCAACCTCAATGAATTTAAATGACTTGTTTACATTATTGAATCTCCCGATTGGAACATCTGGGCATGACATGACTCAATTACATTATAGATACTTCCTGGAATAAACATCGGGGTACAATACATAAGATATACAAGTGAACACATTCCAAAGTTACAAATACATCAACATATATCCCAGCTTATGTGGAGGTCGAAAATCATTTAAAGAATCTCCAATCATATCAGTTCGTGGTAACTATTTAACATGGATTTGCATAGAGGAGTGTATGTACATAGTTAGCCTAGTGCATAAAAACATGTTGTGGGTGTATGTTTTGATGTAACTATTGTGGGTGTAATTACTAATACTTAGATGTAAGTACTTACATGGGTTTCCTCATAGGAATGAGTTTAAGAGTTAGTGTTTAAATATCTCTTTTGGATGGATGTGAGCACTAATGCTTAAATGTAACTATTTATATGAGCTTCCTATGAGTTAGTTTAAGAGTTTGTGTTCATGTATGTTAAATCTATATTTTGGTTTAGATATAATGCTATGTAATTTTTCAAAATCTATATTTGTATGGGTTTCCTAAGAGTGAGTTTAAGAGTTTGTAATCATGTATGTTAAATGTAATTTTTGGTTGAGATATAATGCTATGTAATTTTTTAAACTCTATGTAACTTGTCATGCCAATTGATTGATTTCATCAAGGCCTTTGCCACAATTATTTGGTGGCATATCTTAATCGAGGTTGGAAAATCATCTCCATGAATGAAGTTATCTCTAATCCAAACATTAAAAGTTGAAGAGACAACATTGAATTTTCATTTTTCAAAGGAGTTTTTAATTGCAATCACACCAAGGGTGTAAGAGAACCTTTAATATGTTTTTCTCGTCTTCATTAATCACTTCCATGTACGTTTCCATCGATTTGTGCTTGGACTCCATGTGATATGTTTAGACACAAGTGAGTGATTCCCTTATGTTTCATTATTTTGCTTTATACATTTCCTTAGATGTATACCTAGGAAGTATTAAATGAATTGTCAAAACCCCAAAATTTCATAAAAAATTAAAAAATTTTAGGTAGCATAAAATGTCCGAATACGCGGTTTACTAACTACTAGCGGTTCGCAGAAAATGAAACAGTCTAAAACTTAGTATTAATCATTTTCATATTACGTTAACTAATACAGCTTTTATTTTTGTGTAAAGTATAAGAGATGGATGTGAGATGGACCTGCACACAGCTTTCTTTCAGTTTTACTAATAACTTTACTTTTTGGCAAGTAGGTGAAATCTATCTTTGAAAACTTGGGCTTACTTAGCATTTATGCTAACACAGATGGGCTGCTGGATCTTACAGGTTAACAGGTAATGATCGATCCAATAGGGTTTTAATTCATAAGTAGCAGGAAGTATATCTATTGCTTGTAAAATTCTAGTAATTAACTGACTATTTAAAAGAAAGCTCTACTGAGGTAAGGTAACCATCTTTTATTTCATGAAAGTACTTCTATCAATCTGGATAGTAAATATTTCCAATAGAGTACATATTTATATTTTGTCTGTACCTTACTAGTTATGGAAATTATCAACTTGTTACTTGTATGTATAAATAAATGCTCATTAACAAGTTATAAACGTCTATACTTATAGTATCACCTTGTTTCATGCACTATTGTAATGACATACATTACCATCTTATTTAATAATGTACCGGTCTGATTGTTACTTGCATTTTGTACGAATCTTACTGCCTGGAATTCTCCTTGAAATTATAAGCTTGATTATTGTAATTAAATGCATCGTTTCATGATGGAATACTTTCTACCCTTGCTTCGTAAGTCTAAGTCATAGGTAAATATATTATCAGTGTCATTCCAATGATTATAGACTTGAGCATGGTTTATTCCATTATAAAATTTACTATTATGGAATACTTTCACTATGCTAATAATAGGTTAACATAAACATCCACAAACTATCCTTGCCAAATAATGATATGGTCTATTACTAGTATTGACAAGTCGATTAAGTAACTAATGTCCAAGAGAGCTTATACCAAGGTGGAGCCTTGTATTTGACATAGTTTAAATAGTTTTACTATTCTATTCAAACTCCATATATTATAATCACCCAAAGCCGTCGGTTTACAAGTGATAAGTTTGGAGTATAATATGTGTATATTCTATCATTGTTTTACAATTATAAAAATCTAATGAAGAATAGAAAGGTCCTAAAACATGATCGACATTGGGATTATCCATGTGACAAGGTCGTTACAACCTTTCACTAAGGTCAACATTAAGAGATCATCGTTAATCCATAGGCAGAACTCGAAGCTATCAAACATTATGATATAGTTTATGTATGAACATTGGTACATTGGGATTATCCATGTGAGAAGGTCGTTACAACCTTTCACTAAGGTCAACATTAAGAGATCATCGTTAATCCATAGGAAGAACTCGAAGCTATCAAGCATAATGATATAGTTTATGTATGAACATTGGTGTGATATATATATAAGTGTACTCCATAGTTCGTGCATGGTTTGATTAAAATCATTGTTTTGATAATTTTGATGATTGAAACCACAGGTGGACTATGGACTCAACCCTTGCATGGTTAAAAGTATTGGAGGGCACATGGTCACCTCCTGTCCATGTATTGGAGATATAAAAATATTGCAAACCCTATTTGCTTTGTCATTTGCCTTCGAAAATCTCACTGGCCTGTGGGTTGCACTGTGAATTTTCCATGGCGACTGTGAGGCTGTTCCTCTACCAGCTTGCTCCAAGGATTTTACTTGACGTTGCTGTGGTTTTTCTAAGCTTGGTATTGGTTTGCAAACCTTCTTAGCTGTGAAATCCACCTTGCGAGTGTTGACTGTTTTTATTTTGTGTTTGGCTCTCGGCCGTCAATGGCTCAGTCTTGCTCTCCTTCGTGACCTATCACTACGTTGTGAAGATAAGCTTCTTTACTCCCATTTGTGCTCCACAGTTGTCGTAGGGTTTGGATATTTTTGTGTGTGCATTACGTAGCTGGTGACATTCTTTTCATTGCTAGATACTCTTTCATTTACATGTAAATCTATTTGGTTTTTCTTTTAATATGAAACACTCACAGTAAAATGTTTTTACAGTAGGTTTTCAATGGAGATGAAACTTTGTATTAACGCACAATAGAGTGCTCTTCTTGTAGGAACTCGTGACAGCTCGATATTTCAATGACGAAGAGAACGCTGACTCGCTTCGTGGACTCGTGGGTCCAATCTGGTAAGCCCTGGGTTCAAAGAATGGGTTTTTACCCTACTTCTCAATAGGGTTGTTGATGGTGAAACCCCGAGCTTGAAAGCTTGTCTGGTTTCTTCGTTAGATGCGTGGGTTTTGTTTACAAACCCTCGCTATGATGTTGGGTAGTTCCAGCATTGAGCTGGGTGTTGTAATCTGGTTAATTTTTCAGCCTTACAGCCTGTCAATGTAATAAATTGGGTTTTTAAGAAGGATTTTACTTCGAGCTCAGTCTCGTTTTTGCAGAAATCTTGCAATTTACGAATATGTGTAATTTAGGGTTTTTTCTATATGACTGTTAATGAAGAAAATTACTGTCTAAGATATCTTTTGTAAGTAGACATTGTTAATATAAGACTGTAACTCAGTCGTAATGTGAAATTTATAATTTTTAAACTCACGTGTCCAGAATATACTAGCTAGGGTTTTATTGGAAATAAAACCCTTGTCTAAAATAAGTTCATAAATTTGTTAATACTTAGGTTTTTCTACTTGTTAATTTGGTTTTATTATTACAAGTGTATAGTGGTATTTTAAAATGTTAACTATATCTTATCTTGCTTGTTTATATAAGATATTTTTTTCATAAAAGACTGTAAACAGTCTAAAATATGCTTTGGAAACTTCCTGTAAGGTGTATTTATATAATTATAAATGAAAAGGTTTAAATATTTAAGTAATTTAAATTATATTTAAATAATTTATAAGTTAGGGTTTCGACCCTGAAGATTTTCGTTCACAGGTATAAGCCTACCTGGTAAATGTAAAATAGTTTTTACATATGTAAATATTTAGTTTTATACTAGTTATTGTTTATACTTACATTGCTTTTATTTACTAAACTGTCACGTAGATTTTATTCAGAGTTCTTGAAAAGATAGAAAATAAACTTTGTAACTTTGTTTACTCTTTATAAATTAAGGACTTTTAGTATAACCCTATCTAGTTTATATTAAATATTAGTCTTAGATTTAGTTGATATTGTTAGAAGATAAACTATGTGTTTAGTAGCTTGTTTATATACTTAACTGTAAGTAATCACTGTAACTCTAATGTAGTTTAACTGCTTCATTTTATTCAGTTATACCAAGTAAATACAAAGAAATAGAAGTAAAACATAACACTGTTTTTCCTCCATAATATTTAACATTGAAATAAATTTATTCTACTATCTATAGTTACCCAATCATCTCTACTATTTTTATTTTCTTATCTACTTAAACTTTCTACCCGTGCTAGCGTACGGCTTGGGGTTTCTAGGTGTGGAAAAACACAGTCTAGAAATTTATTTACATTCTAACACATTATTTTCTAATTCCATTTCATTTCTAAAATAATTTAATAAAAATACTAACTCAAACATTTCACAAACTGAACTGATAATATTCATATAGTAGTTATCTAAGATTTAATTAACCAACACAGTAAAATAAAATAACTTAGAACCTGATGAGGACAGACAACAGCAGTGTTAGGAGGCCATTCCTCCCTACCAATCTCCTGGAGAGTGCTCAAACAATGCTTCCTCGGGCCCCCTAAGCCTGTTCCTGGTCTTCTTGGCTGAGAACTGGTGGAGAATGCAAACAGTAGAACTCTCTATCAACTGACTAGTTCAATACCTTAGTAAATACTCTGTTCTCAGCAGTATGATCATTAGCTTAAAAGCTACACTAGATCAATCAGCAGTTATCCCCTCAAACACTTTCCAAATTTCCCTTCCATTGTATTTCTGTAAAGTACATTCATTCAACCTGAATGATCACTTCTCCAGAATGAGTAGCCTCAGCTCTCTTTAATGGGAATTTTTATAAAGATTACCTAGGTCTTTTGGGGCAGTTGTCATTAATTGAGCCGCTTTTTTCTGATTCCACTTTCTTGGGGAATCATGACCCCAAATGTAGCGGCGTTACCACCTGCAATAGTTGGAAGTGGTTTGAGGATGCTGCCACATGTCAGTTTTCTCTCCACCCAGTCTCCTCCACCAATTTGACCAGTAAATACTCTTTTAACAGCTCTTCTTAGCTGTTGTCTCCTCCTTTATTTATTTATAAATAAAATATTCAAAATTTACATTAAATATCCTTGACCCTGCTGAGTCATCAATTACAACTTAGCATAAAATTTAACATATTGTCCTCAAATAATATAATTTTTTTTTTGCAAAATTGGGGCATGTGACATACACACCCCCTTAAAGTATAACATTGTCCTCGATGTTATTTATTCTTTGTCCTCAGAATTCCCCTGGAACAAAATTCGATATGCATCTTGCAAATTACTTTCCAATTCCCAAGTTAATTCCTCTAGACTAAGGTGCTTCCATTGCACCTTCACCTGACCAATGGTACGGTTCCGAAGTGTGATCTCCCTCCACTCGAGGATACAGTCCGGTTCCACCAGAAAATCTCCTTCTATTTCCACCTATACATCATTCCAGTTAACAACATGAGTAGCATCATGACCATATTTCTTTTATACAGAAATGTGAAAAACATTATGAACTCTTAAATTCAGTGGTAATGCTAATTGATAAGCTACTTGTCCAATCCTGGACAGTATTTCAAATGGACCACAGTAACGAGGTGCTAGTTTGGCACAACTACCCAACCTGAGAGAGCTCTTTTTGGGTCTCACCTTGATGAACACATGTTCACCTACCTAAAAATCCTTTGGAGTTCTTTTAAGGTCTGCTTGACTTTTCTGTCAATCTTGCGCAATTTCAGATTACCTTGTACCTGCTTTACAATTTCTTCCATTTCCTTCAATAGTTCAGGACCTAATACTAATCTATCCACTGGATTAGTCCATGAGATAGGAGTATTACATTTCCTTCCATACAATATTTCGAAAGAACTAAATCTGGCTGACGCTTGGTAGTTATTGTTATAAGCAAATTCTACCAGATGTAAATAATCCTCCCATTTACCTAGTTGGTATTTCACATACATCCTTAGTAAATCTTCCAGTACTTGGTTTAATATTTCAGTCTTCCCATCTATTTGAGGATGGAATGAAGTACTAAAATTTAATGTAGTGTTTAATCCTTTAAACAAAGATTTCCAAAAGTTACCTGTAAATTTAGGGTCTCTATCTGAGATTATAACTTTTGGTATCCCATGTAGTCAGAATATTTGCTTTAGAAATATATCAGCTATGTTTGTAGCTTTATACGTAGTTTTAACAGGTATAAAGTGGGCTTCTTTACTTAATTTATTGACCACTACTATCATAGAATCATTTAAATTTTGATTTTTAGGCCGTCTAGTAATAAAATCTAGGCTAATTATCTCCCATTTCCAACTAGGAATGGGAAATGGCTGAAGCAATCTAGCTGGGTGTTGATGTTCAATTTTCACCTACTGACATTCAAAACACCTAGCGATATATTCTACCAGTTCAGTCTTCATGTTTGGCCAAAAATATTCTTTTCTTAACATAGTTATAGTCTTCTGATAACCTGGATGGCCTGAGTATGGAGTTTTATGGATTTCATCTAAAATCAATAACTTAACTTTAGGTACATTAGGTACATATATTCTGTCCTTATACAGTAAAAATCCTTTTTCATTCAAACTGTACCCTTTACTTAAGCTTTTTGTTGGATTTTCTTTCGTTTTAGCTTGTAAATTTTGGTAAATTTCATCTTGTTCTACCCCTGCTTCAAGCTGTTCATCTAGATCTGTTGTATATGTGCTGATAACTGCTATATAGTTCAGTCTTGCATTTCTACTTAATGCATCAACAACTTTATTTTCTTTCCCTTTAATGTGCTAAATTTCGAAATCATACTCACTTAGAAAAGCTAGCCACCTAGCTTGTCTAGCATTTATATTAGGCTAATATAACAGATATTTCAGTCCTTTATTATTAGCCATTAGAATAATTTTTTTTCCAATTAGGTGATGGCGCCACATCTTCAGAGCATGTATAACAGCAGTTAATTCCAGATCATAAGTTGCATAATTCTTTTCATGAATTTTTAATTTCCTAGACTCATAAGCAACAACATGCCCTTATTGAGTCAATACTCCACCTAAACCATCATTACATGCATCAGGTTACACTACAAATTCTTTATTTGGATTAACTATTCTTAAAATAGGTGCGCTGGTTAATAAAGTTTTTAACTTTTTAAAGCTATCCTCGCGTTTCTGGTTCCAATCAAACTTCTTTCCTTTCTTCTGCAAATAAGTTATCGGATTTGCGATTCTCGAAAAACCTTCAATGAACCTTCGGTAATAACCGGTAATTCCTAATAAGGATCGAACATCAGTTACATCCTTAGGAACCGGCCAATCTTCAATCGCCTTTATCTTTTCGGGATCCACCGAAATCCCTTCCTTAGTCACCACATGACCTAAGTACTGAATTTTATCCTTAAGGAAATCACATTTACTAAAATTTGCAAAGAGTTGATGATATCGTAACTCTTGCAAAACAATTTTTAAATGTTTTTTATGTTCTTCTTCAGTTTTTGAATAGATTAATATGTCGTCGATAAACACGACCACAAACTTATCTAGATCCTTATGCATAACGTTGTTCATTAAACACATAAAAATAGCTGGGGCATTCATTAGAGAAAAATTCTACTCAAAATGGGCCTCCTAAAAAAAATTAATAAAATAATAGTTAAAATAATAAAATAATATTTATTAATTTTGGAGGAAGAAAAGAAAAAACTACTTTTTTGTTTGTATTTTCGACATATCTCCCCGTGTTTTTAGTCAAATTTCGATCGAGAGAGCTTATTGGATGCAGAATTGAATTCTGCATCCAACGAGTACCCACTCGGCATACTTTTGACGGACCCCACTACCCCAAAAACAAGAAATACCTAAAAAAATGTTATGATGATGTCATCATCACATTTTTTCAGGTATTTCTTGTTTTTTGGGTAGCAGGGTCCCTCAATCATCATCACGTTTTTTTAGGTATTTCTTGTTTTTTGGGTAGCAGGGTCCGTCAAAAGTATGACGAGTGGGTACTTGTTGGATGCAGAATTTAATTGTGCATCCAACGAGCTCTCCCAATCAAAATTTGAGTAAAAACACGGGGAGATATGTCAAAAATACAAACATTTTTTTTTTTTTTTATGATACCTATCCCGAAATTTATATTAAAAAAGTGTTTAAGACCTATACGGTATTTCAAATTTAAAGCAATTTCATTGGCTAACACATGAAGACATGGAATTTGAGTTAAAGTTAAAAGGCCCATTTTGAGTTGAAATTTCCTCTAATGAGTAAGCCTGAATGGCATGACGACAAACTCGTAATGACCATATCAAGTCCTAAAAGTTGTTTTAAAGATATCTTCATCTTTAATCCTAACTTGGTGATATCCAGACCTTAAATCAATTTTCGAAAACACTGTGGCTCCACGTATTTGATCAAACATATCATCTATGAGAGGAAACAAATATCTATTTTTAATAGTCATCTTATTCAACTGACGGTAATCTATGCAAAGTTGCATAGTTCCGTCCTTTTTCTTAACAAAGATGACAGGTGCCCCCCAAGGAGACACACTGGGTCGAATATACTTCTTGTCAATAAGTTCTTTTAATTGTAACTTTAGTTAATTAAATTCAAGTATGTTCATTCTATAAGGGGCCTTTGAGCTAGGTACTGCACTTGGTACTAGCTCAATGGTAAAATTTAGTTCCCTTTTCGGAGGTAGTCCTGGAATTTCTTCCGAAAATACATCAACATACTCTCTTAAAACTAGTATTTCCTCCAATTTTAATTTTTTTGTTTTATTTAGATTTTCCTCATCAATTATTGTTACTGCAGAAGCTTTACAACCCTTCCTAACAACTCTCTTAAGATACAGAGTAGAAATCTGCCTTATGGTTGTTTTTCTAGGGATTCCCTTTACACTTATTGATTTTCCATGATTATTTATACACGTAAAATTTTTATCATAACAGTTTAAGATCACTCTATGTTTCTCTAACCAATCCATACCAATTAATATATCATAAGAACCAAGAGGTAGTACATTAATCTTTACAACAGTTTCAAATTGATCCATAACTACTGCACATTCCTTTACAGAACAAGTTACCTTCCTTTTTGCACCAGTAGCTAACTGAACCAACCAAGAATTTTCAAATTTTTCAACAGGAAGCTTACATTTTTCTACCAATTTAGGTGAAATATAACTGAGACTAGCTCCTGAATCAATTAAAATAGCTATAGGGGTTTGGTTTATCATACCTTCTACTTCCACCATGGAAGTTTGAAAGTCTACCTGTCGATTCTCCAAGGCTGCATTGATCCTAGGCATAGTCCTTGCGAAGTCTCCAATAGTCATCTCCTCTTGTATGGTATGGATATTACTAACAGTCTTTTTTCGATTAGGACAGACTGAGGCATAATGTGGGCCATTACCCTCCCAGCACTTTATGGGTTCTTTGCGTTCAAAGTTCTTGGTGTAATTTCCATGATTATTAGCAGCCTCTTTACCCTTTGAATTGTTCTGATTGCTTGGTGAATTATTCTTATTTCCTTGGAAATTATTGTTAGGAAAATTTCTATCCTTATTATTTTTAGAATTCTGGTTGGGCACAAACTATTTCTTCTTTTGATCATAATGATTGCTATTCTTTTCAGCCTTCTAGTTGGCCATGCTCTCTTTCTTCCGATTCTGTTCAAAACAGAAATTGGCTTTCCTCATAGCTTCTTTCAGTGTTTTTGGATTGTCATATTCAATCCTATCCTTGATGTGATAAGGTAAACAGCTGAGGAACTGTTGCACCTTCTGTTTTTCATCTACAAGGTATGGCACATACCTAAGCAGACTTAAAAACTTATTTTTCAAATCTTTCATAGTCATTGAACCTAATTTAAGCTCATAGAATTCTTTTTCTCTCTCTTCATAGTACTTGTCGGATAAAAATTTATTTTTAAATTACTTCTTGAAGGTACTCCAATTTACATTCTTCTCTCTTTTTCCCTTCACTCTCTTCAAGTCTTGCCACCAAATATCATCCTTCCCTAAAAGATTGTAGATAGCCATTCTAGCCTTTAATTGGTTAGAATAGTTATAAATCTGGAAGCACTTCTTCATCCTAGATAACCAGGATTCCACTTCCTCCCCCTAATCGGTTTCTCCATTGAATGTTGGTGGTTTAATATTTTTAAACTCTCCAGAAATTTCCTCATAGGGTTTATATTTTCTCTTTTTAGTATAATGATTGTCATCACTACTATCACTAGTGGAATGAAAATTACATTGATCACCAAATGCCTCTGAAGATGAGCTACTTTCATTTTTAGTCTGTTTAATCTTTTTATATTTATGTTGGTGACTTATATCTTCTGAATCAGCTCTTTTACCCCTTCCCTCAGTTTGAAATCTTTCTGTTAGGATCTGATTCAGCTCCTCTCGAACTCTCAGAATCCTTTGATTTTCTCATTTAACAGATTCCATTTTAGATTTTAAGTATTTTACTGTTTGTAAAAGTTTTGAGGAATTAGTGGTTATGTCCTATTGTATATGGTCTCTTTGTAAGTTTTCTTGTTTAGTAAAGGGATATTCCTCTTCTGCATATTCCTCCAGTCTTTCCATACCTGTTGTTAAACTTCAGAAACAATTTCTCTGTTGAATAACATTAAAAGAAAATGACATCAGCAAAAAAAAAATTTAAATTCACTGTTTCATAACAGCACGTTGGGCTTCATCAAGGCCTAGTGTTTGAACCTTGAGCTTTGATACCACATGTCAAAACCCCAAAATTTCATAAAAATTTAAAATTTTTAAGGTAGCATAAAATATCTGAATACGCAGTTTACTGACTACTAGCAGTTAGCAGAAAATGAAATAGTCTAACACTTAGTATTAATCATTTTCATATTACATTGACTAATACAACTTTTAGTTTTG